>CM038796.1:102958320-103013864 GCA_021764765.1 Vicia sativa | reverse complement strand
TAAATAATTATTAGAGATGATTTTCTCCTTTGATGAAAAATCGGCTAATAGTTTAATCGACAAGTCATCAAATAAAAACTATCGATCCAACAATAATTATTTATTACATCGCAACAAGAATATTATTTACTTAAATAAACAATTAATTGAAATAGAATAAGTTTAGAAATAGCCTGGTGACGCTGGATTTGAGCGGTGCAACAAGAAAACTGGTGAGAGACACCATGGGCCCAAATAAAGTGCCCAACGAGCCTTCAGAAAACTTCGGACGAGGCGTGATGCGTCATTAATCATGGAAGTAGTGGCAATATTGGTATGTCGATGTTGAATACAAAAAACAAAGAAAAATGCTAGAAATTCCTATTAAAAAAAATGCCTAACTATTCTACTATTATTATTTTTGTATTTTGGGTATGTATCAATATTTTATTGGTTTATGAATATTATAATATTTGTTATTAATAATGGTAAATAATAATGATGATAGTAAATAATGGTTTAAAACTATTAATAATAGTAAATATTGATAATAATATGATATGAAAGTGATAATAATAATATTAGTGATAATATAATCATAACAGTAGTAATAATGTAATAGTACTAATAACAATATTGTAGTAATAATAATAATATAGAATAATAGTAATAGTAATATAATATAATACTAGTATAAAATAATATTAATAATAATATGATAATGTAACAATGTAATAGTAAAGAATATAAAAATAGAGATAATGGTAGTAAATAAATAGTAGTAAATAAATAATGATTAGTAGTAATTATAATAATTATAATATATAATGGTTAAAAAACAAAACTAAATAGTAATATAATAAACTAATCCTAATTAATAACGATTAAAAGAAAATGGAAAAGAAACTGCTCCTCTCATGCTTCATCGTGTTCTCTTCTCACCGCTTCTCACCGCTCTCAAACCATTCCCAAATGAAACCCTAACCCGTAACAAACCCTCACCTACAGCGATTTGTCTCTCTTCGCCTACGCCCTGGTTCGCTGTTCCTCTTCTCTCGCGGTTGAACTCGCCATTCTCCTCGCCTGCCCTCTCGACACCACGAATCCTCGCCGCCTCTCTCTCATCGCCTCTCTCGTTGTCACTGTTTGCATGTGATTTATGATTCTTATGTTTGTTTTGATTTCTGTTTCAGATGATTTACCGTTTGATTTTTGAGGTTTGGAAACCCTTGTCAAGGATAGCGATGACACAGCTTCGTTCCGGGTGAGCTTGTTCCAAAATCTTCTTTTCCTCTTCTTCTTTTCCGATCTTAACATAATTTCTAATAGATAGACTCAAGGGTGGTGTTTGGAAAATGATGACTAGGTTAGGGTTTGTGTTTCGTTGTTTCGTGTCTCTCGCCTTTTTGTTGTTTTGGTTCGCTTTGTTTTGAAACTTAAGAACCATTTGCTTTTTTTCTACTTTGTGAACTCGTTTGTTGATTTTGTTAAGAAAGGATGCTTTTTTGCTTGATGATTTTTGCTGGGTTTTGAATTGGCTAAGTACAGATACTTGCTACTGGTCTCCTTGTTAAAAACTGATGCCTCCTCCTTTTGTATCTCTAACTCTCTCTATAAGAACAGAGCATCGCTTTCTTTTCTTCTCCCTTTGAGTTTTTTAATATTATAACAGATACTACACTTTCTGCTACTGCTATCCCTGAACAGATACCAGGCTTGCATATTTGGTTATCTTTGATCCATTGTGCTATTTTTTCTGATTATTATTGATGATCTTTTGGTCTTACTTGTCGCAAAAGATTCTTTTACCTTTCTCGTGTAACTCTCAACTGTCTTTCATGAGTGACATACTGTGGCATTATATTGCTTGCTATTACACTTATTTTTCCTCTTTCAAAGATAAACTTTATGCTCGGTTATGGCTGCTCGTTTCTCTTTATACAAACCGCCGCTGTAAAACTGTTTGGGTGAAATAAAATCCCTCTTGCTGTCTCATATGTTTGTCATTGCGTTGCCTTTACTTCTCTTTTTCTCTTGTCCATTGTATCTCGCTACGTTGATAAAAAATATCATTGTTGAAACTTTTTGTCTCTTGCATTGGGCTGAAACAACAATTGTTTTGTTAATGCTTTGCTTGGAATATGATGCTTCTGATTTCCAGATTATACCTCCTTTGTGAACCAACAACGGAAGTTGTTGTGATTTGCAAAGGAAGTAACAGTAATGGCCGATGAAGGAACTTCGGTTCCGAGGCTTTTGAAACAATTTACCTTTGCCTGATTCCTTAACACCACCCTAGTGATGAGCCCGAAAAATATGATTCTTTTGGTTTTCACATGCAATTTATTCTATTGCTATTGATTGCATTTCTTTGTTGTTTCAGATGACAAACGGACAGCATAAAAAAAAGAATGCTCGGGTACAAAGAATAGTTCGGTGGAAGCACCAATTAACTCGGCCCAATTCGGAAGCTTATAGCATTAAATTAGAACACCTTAGAAACTTGTACAATTATGATATTTGTATCTTTTTGTAACTAAATTGTAATTTGAATTCCAATGCAAAATAATAAGAATTTCCTTTTCCCGCAATGAATTTGTAACGACTTGTTTTGAAATGAATGAACCATATTTGCATAGTATTTCAATCGAATTCATACAAAAAGAACGGGATTAAATTTAGCTCGAGCACTTTGCTTGAAATAAGTAATGTCCTCATAAACTAAATAACTTCTTGTAGTTACTTCTTGCTAATGAGTTCAAGTACCAGAATGATGCTTTCCTTCAACTCGAATTCAAATTACCCGTAACGAAAATTTTTTAAAATTTGAATTTAAAATAAATAATTATTGTGAATCCAAATTCTAAAACGAATAATCCCTTTAGACATACAACCAAACAAATCCTTTGCACCAACAGTCCAAACCGAATTAAAACCTTTGAACTTGAATTGCAATAATCAAAAATAAAAGCTTTTCCAAATAAGATTTTTCATAGAAAATTTCCAAAGAAGAAACTCCTCCGGCCACAATAAATTGAACATCTATGCTTGGAATAATGAAGTAAAACAAAGGGAGAATTTTTAAAAGTTCTCTATTCAATCGCCTTAAACTGATAAGTGAGAAAGCGACGTTTTTGAACATTCAAGGTGGAAGAGGATTGAATACCGAGAACCCCGAAAATTTAACTTCAACGAGAAATGAAAATTGAGAAACCTGTTCAAGATCCCATAGAGTTAAAGAATACCAAACTTTAACGAAAATACAATCGAGGATTTGTCGAAACCCAAGAGTTAAGGAATACCCGAGACCTTAACGAAATGAAATCGAGGAACCGCTCTGAGGACCTCATAAAGTTAAAGAATACCCGTAAACTTTAACAAAGATATATGGCTTAGAACAATCTCGTAATTGTTGGCAACGAAAGCGAGAAGCCATGGCGCATTAAATGTCTTTGACCGTAACCTCCGAAAGTTACCCAGTAACGAATTCAAGAGCGCACCCGAGAGTACAATTCTCTGGGATAAACAAAACAATATCCAGCACACGGTGCGGTATAGATGTTTATGGTTTCAAATCTTGTTTCCAACGCTTCATGATGAGACCTTAACGAACATGTACGGACATGTTGGACAACTTCTCGAGTTGACAAGATCTTCAATTTGTATGCGCATAGCTTTACCGCTGATAGAAGAGTCGATTCAGCCACTGGATCGAAAAAAACTTCTGGTAAAGAGTTTCAATTTGCCGACATTGTATGGACAATGCGCTGCAAAGAAGTGGATATGTAGATCAACGAGTTGGAGAAATATCTTGAGATTGAGTAAACATCCCGCCGGGTGGATATTTACTGTTGAATAGTTGATAACTTACTGGGGAAATAAACGCACCAGAAGTTTGATGTAATTTTCTGAGAACTGCTCAGAGAACGAAATGCGGAATTCGCTACCAGTAGAATTTGTTGAGAGGATTCTTGTCTGAAAGAAATCTTTTGAAAATACCAAGAATAATGTTGTAGTAATCCTTTCTGAAAGAGATTCACTTGGGGAGAGAAATAAGCTTCGCTGGGGAAACTTCGTAAGAAAACCAAGTGGAAAATTCACTGGGGATCCCCGGTTGAATAATTTTGTTGACATTAGAGTCCATCTGAAAGAGACAACTGTTTCGCTGGGGAAGAAATCTCGACTTGGAGAAACCATCAGTTGTTGAGATCCATACAAGTATATAACTTGTGTTGTAGAATAGAGGATAATTCATCGTCTGAGAACTAATCCTTCAATCTTGATCCTTACGAGAATATCTACGGTTTCAGCTGAAAAACCTGCAAAACAGATAGCCGAAGCTAATGCATGAGTATGGTATGCATGATATGATTTTTTTCTAATGCAAATGATGCATGATTTCCTGATACCGTTGAGAGAAGGAAGACATCACTGGGGAATCCAATTGAACGGTCTTGTTGTAATAAGAGTTCACTGGGGATGATCAATCGATTCTCTGGGGAAGAGACTTCGTTGGGGAGTTGGCACTATCGTCGATTATCTGTCGCCCAAACTTTCAACTGGCATTGGGGAGAAAGGGATAAATATGTCGTCTGAGAACTTTCACCTCCACCTCCAAAAATTTCTGAACAGATTCCAAACTCTGGTAAGGGTTTATGCATGACTGTACCGTGATATGACATGGATGAATGAATGAATGCATGCGTGAGTATACCGGTTGATGCATTGGTTATCACCGACCCGACACCGCTTGAAAATCGATGAACAAAGACCGCCATAATCCAAGTTATGGATGCTAATGCAAAGACTTCCTCACAGGGAAAATATCTTATGATTACTCGTAATCATCAAGAAGGATACGGAGGTACTCCAATTCCGAGGAAAAGCGTAATACTTAGAGAGTCAGTCAACTGTCATCATTCCGTAAATCAAAGCAATTTTAAGTTTCAAAATTTCACCTTTCACCATTTTGAATGATTTGAATTTTTCTAAAACAAATAAGAAAGATTAAGTTAATCATGCGAAAAGATAAAAAGTAGACAAGAAAAGAAGTTCAATCGAACAATTTTTATTTAAAATATGAGAAGAATAACTCATAAGTAAGGATTTTGTACATAAAGATGCACATTCCTTTAGGAGGAACATACGGAAAAGTGAATCTATTACACATTTCTTAAAACAACAACGAAATTGAAACTGAAACTCCATTGAGCCGAAACATGCTATTCCCTCCCGACCGCTATTCTTCATCACTTCGTCAATATGGTGATTGAACCAATTCTTTCCATATGAGCTTTTGTTGTGGCACGAGATGCGCATCAAAGATTATGTCCTTACACATTCCCTAACTTTATGCGGAACCATTTTTAAAATTTTGGTTCACCGATATTTACCCTTTTTGCTTGCCTCTTTCGGTTTTCACCACCGGCTTAATTTTTCTTCTCTTTTTTAGACATAATACTTCTTGACCCGAAGTTGATAGTGTGCCAAGTCTTCTCCATCCATGTTGGTGAGGACAAGAGCTCCTCCCGAGAAAACTTTCTTTACCACGTATGGTCCTTCATAGTTTGGCACCCACTTTCCACGAGGGTCTTGTATGGGAGATTATCCTCTTTAGCACCATTCGCCCACTTTGAACTCGCTGGGACGATTTCTTGTCAAAAGCCCTCTTGATTTTTCTCGTAAAGTTGGCCATGATGATTGTCACAACCTCTTTCTTCGATCGACATTGAGTTGGTCGATCTATTCTCGACCCATTCCGCCTCTTCCAACTCGCTTCCATCGTAACTCTAAGAGAAGGAATCTCAACTCTATAGGAAGTACCGCTCCATACCATACACAAGTGAGTAAGGTGTCGCCCGGCTGAAGTGCTAATAGACGCCTGCACTGCGCAAAGCGAAAGGCAACATCTCATGCCAATCCTTATACGCTCCACCATCTTCAAGGATCTTCTTGATATTCTTATTGGCTGCCTCGACAAGACCATTCATCTTTGGTCCAGAGGGAGATGAGTTGTGATGATCGATCTTGAAGGTGTCACATAACTCCTTCATCATCTTGTTGTTCGATTCGTCCCATTGTCGCTGATAATCTTGCTAGAGTACCGAGCGACAAATTATGTTGTTCTTTGATAAACCGTAACCACTTGTCGTGTCACATTCACATATGAAGTACCTCAACCCACTTGGTGAAGTAGTCTATATACTAGTATGAAACGATGCCCATTGGAAGCTTTCGCTCAATCATTCGATCATATCAATTCCCCACATAGAGAATGGCCAAGGAGAGGTCAAAACATTCAGAGGTGAAGGTGGCACATGCATCTTATCTCATGAATCGACACTGTGACATTTCATCGCATAAACAACACAACCGCTTCCATGGTCATCCAATAGTAACCAGCCCGAGAATCTTCTTTGCCATTATGCGCCCATTTGCGTGAACACCAAAAGAACCTTCATGAATTTTTTGATAAGTTGATCTCGCCTGTTCTATCCACGCATCCGAGCAAGACCAAATCAAAATTCCGCTTTGTACAACACCCCACTACCAAGAAAAAGTTGGCGCATGCTTCCTCAAAGTCTTCTTATCTGATGGATGCCCTTCCGGTACTCGCATTCTCTATATATTGCTTGATATCATAAAACCAAGGTTTACCGCCGCCTCATCAACCATCATACAAGCTGTGTTCATCTAGACGCCGATAGTGATGGAAGGTGCTTCATTAGCCCACTGACCTTGAACATTGAAGACAAAGTGGCTAAAGCATCGCCTAACCGATTTCCTCTCTAGGAATGTGATGGAAAGTGATCTCATCAAAGTATGGTATTAGCTTCAAGACATGATCTTTGTACGAATCGCTTTTCATTACGAGTTTCCCACCCCTTCGACCGGCAAATGACAAGTGCCGAATTCCATAAACTTCAAGAATTTTGATTCTCAAATCAATGGTCGCTTCTATCCCAAAATACAAGCTTCATATTCCGCCATGTTGTTGGTACAATCAAAACAGATCCTCAAGGAAAGGAATATGAAAACCTCGCTGGGAAATTATGATTGCCCCTATGCCGCGCTCCTCACCGATTGACGCCCATCAAACACAAGTGTCCACCGATCCCGGTTCGGGTCCTTCCTCTCGTCCGGAATGTTGCATTCTCTAATAAACATGACATCTTCATCGGGAAGTCAAACCTCATCGGTTGATAGTCCTCCATAGGCTGGTGCAGATACTCCGATACCACACTTCCTTGATAGCTTTCTCGAAGTTACATATTGAATGTCGATTCGATAGTAACATTTGCCAACGCAATCCTTCCAACCAAAGCTGGCTTTTCAAGATGTATTTGATAGATCCATCTGGATATCAACATTGTAGTGTGACACACCATGTATTGTCTCGTGCGGGCAGCCCACGCTAAAGCAAGTTTTTCTAGCAAAGAGTACCGACTTTCACATTCGGTGAACTTTACAGATAATAGATTGCATGCTCCTTTCTTCCTGCTTCATCATGTTGCCCCAAGACACAACCCATAGATCCTTCCGAGTAATCGTGAGGTACATTATGAGAGGTCTTCCGTGCACAAAGTGTATCAAGATAGGCGGTTCTTGTAAGTACTCCTTGATCTTGTCAAATGCTCACGACAATTATCATTCCATACAATGGCTTGATCTTTCTTCAACAATTTGAATAAAGGTTCACAAGTAGCCAAATGTGATATGAACCGAGATGTATTTAAGCGCCCCAAGAAACCACGAATTTCCTTCCTCGCTTCGTGCCGGTATTTTGAATAACTTTCACTTTATCGATCTACCTCGATACTGGCTTACTATGAATCCAAGTAACTTCCTGACCGACCGAAAGTACACTTGTTAGGATTCAATCAAGTTTGTACTTCCTCAATCTTTCAAACAAATTTTTGAGATGGACAAGGTGCTTCTTCGGCCCGAGATTTGGCGATCATATCATCCACATAGACCTCAACTTTATGCATCATATCATGGAAAAGAGCTACCATGGCTCTTTGATAAGTTGCCTCGCTCTTCAACCGAAAGGCATGACTTTGTAACAGAAGGTGCCCCACGGGGTGGTGAATGTTGTCTTCATCATGTCTGCAGGATCCATCTTAATCTGATTGTATCCGGAGAAACCATCCATGAAAGAGAAAACTGATGACTGAGCGGTACTATCGACCAAAACATCAATGTGAGGTAAGGGAAAATCATCCTTCGGGCTGGCTCGATTCAAATCTCTGTAGTCTACACACATCCGAACCTTTCCATCCTTCTTGGGGACATGTACAATGTTGGCAATCCATCTGATATACCGACACGAAGGAAACCGCGCCGAATCGCTTTTACTTGCTCGATCTTTTTAGCCATTTCGGATGCGTTTCCTGGCTCGCTTCACGGTGAGCATTCGGCTTTAGCGGTAACTTATGTACAACAATGTCTCAGACGAGTCCGCATATCCCGACACGACCAGCAAACACATCCGCGAACTCTCAGCAGAAGCGATCAACTCATCTTTTACCTCTTGCCCCAAGGCGGTTCCAACTTTGACTTTTGAGCTCTTCGCACCCGCATTGATCACATCCATCGGTTCTCGATGAGGTTGAATCATCTTTCCTCGTGCTCAATCGCACGCGCTAACTCTTCGTGGAGTTCATAGTCTTTCACCTTCATCTTCGGCTTGGTTGATCGGGAAATCAAGTCAAGAGGAGTTATAGCATGGCTATGTTCAACAATCAGCTGTGTGATCCGTATAATGATTGATTTTATTTTTAGATGTATGTTCATTTTAGCAGAAAAATAGTGAAAATGTTGTTGTTTTATTTATTTATTTAAGATGCAATCGGAAAGTAGTGAAAACAACAAAAGGGATCTCAAACCAATAACAAAATGCGCTTTTATTGAAGATAAAAGTTCAAGCCCTACAAAGCGATCCTTTGTGCCTTCGCGTAGCATGATTTTTTTAATTGAAAACAAGAAATTACTTTGAAAACGAAATGATAGGGGTAACATCCTTAACGCCCCATTTTTGAGTGCCACACCGAGGAGAGTACGGAACACCATCTGGGAAAGCTCCACTGCATGCTCATCGTCTTCAATGGCATTGATAGCCTTCTCGGAACGGAAACCTTTTGCAACAAAAATATCCTCTAGACGAGGGATACATCCTTTTCCTCGCCTCTAAGCTTCGCTAATCCCGAGTATGATTGGCAGCCGAGTCCACTTTGTCCTTCTTTTCTTCTACATTTATCAAGCTTCCCAACCTTCGTGGTTTCCTACCAATAAGAGCTTTAACATCTTGCCAACGGGTTATATTACCTCCGGCCTTCTCACTCCTTTGCACATTTCCACAATTTCTAGAGCTTGAAAGAGGGTTTCTGCACTTCATCTCCTACATCCACATATTTGAATTCGTATACGACCGACTAGATAGTCCTCCTCACCACTAACTTCCACAATCTGTTGTTTAACAAGAACTTCGCCGATGTAAAGTTGAGGTGACCGCTTTGACTATGGATCCGTGGTCTTCCCAACAAAATGCCTATAAGTCGGAAAGATGTCCATCACCGAAAAGTAATATTGAAGATTTGAGGTCCGATGAGCACCGAAGATCAATCTCCCTATCGCCATCCCGCGATCCGTCGAAAGCCTTCACAATTAGGGAGCTAGGTTTCAAAATTGCCCTTCACCAGAATGAGCCAATGTCGCCTTCTGGATTACGCCACCGAGTCTGGTCAACTAGAACTCGCAAGAGTTGTTCCACCACATGTACGTAAATATGAAGAGCCATATTATGACTACCTCCATTCGAGGGAGATCACGCGAATGACAACAATGCCATCATTTAAGTTTGAAACCGCCGATCTAACTGGTCGATGGTGATATCTTCCGCTACGCACGAGCTATCAAGAAATTTCAACCACCTTGTGGGCTTCGTAACTCTTAGTAGAGACAAGATTGAGATTTTCACTGGGTCCCACTAAGCGATCCACTACCTTGTAATCACCCTTTGATTATTTTTAAGGTCTCATCACCGATTTGAAGATATCCTTCACTTCTTCTCGACCCAAATCGGTAGCTCCAACCTTCTTTGGAGGAATATCCACACTTTTTCGGCACCTCTATTTTTCATTAAATCTTGATGATAAACTCGACCGCCACGGGTCATACCACTTGGACCCTGATGTTTTCAAAGAGTTTCTTCCAACACCATTGGCTTGCCACCACGACAACTTTAGGTTCATAACTCCAAGGCACACTTTGTATTTTCATGGGACCTTGACAGAGGATAAACCGTTATTATTCCACACAGAATCGGCTCTTCTTCTTGGATAGGAGATATATGAAGCTCCTATTATTGATGAGGGACCACTACATCTACTCATTTTCATGGAGCTCGCAACCGGACCAAATGCCGTACATTAATCCTTGCAAATACTTTTTAAACTTTTCACAACATCTCGGGTTGTCTTGGCAAATCGTATATCCTCGCACCTTCTTCCACCAAATCGGCCTTCTTCAATTCTTCCAAAACCTTCTTCAAAGACACTTTCAACCGCCCTACCTCCATGACCAAACTACTTTCTTCAATTAAAGCTCATCGATGATGTCCCATGCCCTAAGAATGGATTGTTAGCTATGTTAGGAACATCACGAAAGTCAACAACTTCCGGTCAATTAATTCCTGGACTTTGCATTTAAAAGCTTAAGCAATCCTCCGTAGTGTGCCCTGAGAGTTGGCATGGAAAGCACATCCGGCATTCTCGCAAACCAAGGCTTGGGAGGCCCCGAACCGCTTCAATTTCTTGGTATCACCCTTCCATCCCGGATTAAATACGGTAGTAGACTTGAGTATGTCATAGGAATAGGTTGAATTTCTTCTTTGGTATATTTGTGATAGGTGGACCTTTGTTGGACCAAGCCTTTGTTCGACTCCCGATTTGTTGTTGTTGTGGTGTTGTTGTTGAACTTGGTTCGTGGAACTTGAGTTGAGCATTTATTGGTACTTGCATTGGTTGTTGATACGACATACCTCGGATATTGCATGGCAGCCACATAGGATATGACATATAGACTCGGACAGAGCGCATCTAGTGGTGATCTACCCTTCTCTTCCTCCGCTCCAAATACAGTTTCATTCGTTTCTCGAAACCATTAACAGATGACGGTCCTACATTTCCTCCCGAAATTTTTCCTGGCTTCAATCCTTCTTCAATCCTCTCACCCACCATTAGAGAAATGAGAAAGTGCTTCCAATCAACCTTTCGTAATATTGTACGGCAATGTTCCCATAAACAAATCATTCATCCTTTCGACTAAAGCCTATTGCACCCTCAAGCCACCTCTCTCCACCTCTCAGTATTCTTTGAACGATTCTTTCTCGCGACATGTTCTCAAGTCGACTCGGTCAGCCAAAGTAGTGTTGAAATGGTATTGCTTGAAGAAAGCGCTAGATAAATCATCCCAAGAGCGGATGTTCTGCTTTTCGAGTCATATACCAATCTAAAGAAGCCCCACCGAGACTATCTTGAAAAAGGATCATCGCCTTGTTTTTGACATGTGCCGCCATTTTATGACAAGACATTCTTAGATGGGTGTCCGGACAGCTCACCCTTAAACTTCTCAAAATCCGCACCTTAAATTTTATGAATGACCACATCGGGTACAAGACACATATCCGCAAGACTTAGGCCAATAACATTCTTCCCTTTCAGCTCCTTACTTGATCGCAAGTTCCTTACACATCTTCCGGGCGGCCACGCCCGGAAAGGAGTCGGTTACCCACAGTGCCGCATTCTCGATAGAATTGCCTCATATACTCATCTTGTCGCCTTCCTCACCTTGAGGAGTTGTGACCACAAATGCTCTTGTCCATCCTCTTCTTGTCTTTGTTCGTCACTTCCCATGGCTTGCTATTACGAGCAAGCAGCTGCTTCCTTGATTCTCGCCTGCTGATTTAAATCACCGACATTCCACGTAACATGGATTAAGTGCTTGCACCTTGGAAACGGAGTATCACCGGAGAGTCCCATATATTCGATGACGATGAGGAACAACAGCAACTGCATTGTTAGATGCGTTGTTAGTGGTTGTTAGTCGCAGTTAGTCACAACAAGGGCAACCGAGGCGGCGGCGGCGGCAAAGTTGGCGGCCCTTTCTTCCTCCCTTACGCCGAAATGTAGCATTTCCATCAACCGATCCATTTTGTCTTCAACGTATCAATATCATCCCGCATGGCCGCCCTCGTTCGTCGATATTGATCCATTGCTTTCCACGTTAGTCCCGGTTTCGCACGGGCTCGGATGTTTTGAATCCTCGACGAGAGGAAACGAATGAGCCCGGTGTTCTCGCTTTAATAACATGCATGATTATGTATGTTTATGCAATGATTATGATTGGTTCCCATTCTTACGAATCTTTATCGGACCCAATTACTTAAGCAAACAAGACGACAAATGGATAAATGTTCTTCATTCTAATCATGGAAGTCAAATACAAACATCGGCCACGAAGAAAATAAATAGCAAGACTCAGGCTTTAAGTGTTTTTACAAATACCATGAAGTCGAAAATACACAAACATTACAAAGACTAGAAATGTTGGCCTCTTCGGCTTGAATTTATTTCTTTCTCGAAAACGCCCACCATGTCTCTCGCAAAGATCAATGAAATAATCCACTGGGGCACTCGGTTTTCTTTCTAAATCTTCAACACCGATTCTAGTCTCCATGGGACCTCTACCATCAATTGTCTCGCAGATTCAACCGCACCGAGTAGTTGTCACAAGCTTTTGTTCCGCTCCTCCAGTAAAATGGTTTCTCCTCCGCTCACCCAAAGCTCATTCGCGCCGGCTTCTTCTTGCCATCCCTCACATTGGATTTCCAACTCTCCATACGATGCTTCCCACCGACCACAAGATCTCAAGGCCCAAGTCTTGGATTTTCCGAGCTAATTCCTGAGTCCACATTACGTACAAACGGGCTTCTTTGAGACGCTGTCATGCGTCAAGTCGATTCAATGTCTTTAGTGCGGCTTTCAACTCTTGGATTTTAGTGGTAAGAGTTGTTTTCAAATCCGACTTTGCTTTGATGGCTCGCCTTCATCCGTGTAGGCTTTCCCTCTTGTCGCTCGGCCCCGCTAACTTTCGATTGAACTCTTAGCTCCTCGGCAAGATCCAAGTTGTCTTTACACGGAACTTTGCTTTCTTTTCTATCTCTACCCGCCTCGACTTTTAGAAGCTCATCATCCCTCTCCGAGGCTTTGCATCAAATCATCCTTTCTAGTAACACGAGTAAGGATAGCTTGTCAGTCGACCCTTCACTTGCATTTCAAGGATGGTGAGCTTGAGCTATTAAATTCTTCAATAGGAACATGAGTGGCTTCAAGTTCGAGCCTTAACAGAAACCACTGAGCATACGGAGCTTGACTTCTTTGACCCTACCCATCACCCAACGCTTATAGGGTTCTTTGGCCACACAATCTCTTTCCCCAATTCTTCCCTTCCTATGGATCCGAGTCCAAGCGCCCGACGGCCTTAATAATCGAGATTTTCTTCCCAAAGTCTTCTAAGAGAAGCTCTTCCAACACCGCATCATTCGCCCGCCTAAAGGATAACCTAATCGCCTTAATGCCAACCTAGGGTTGTAATTAATACACCGAGATCCCATCAATGGGACATTGGGAAAATCTCCACAATTAGTAATAATTTCCACATTCCAATTTGGTAGGTACCAAACTATAGCATCGGCGAGGCAAGCCAATGTCCGGGCCCATGACAAATCCTTCAACACATCGTACTCACGGACCTCTGGTCGGTAAGTGAGATAAAACCGAGTATAACAGAGAGTACAAGATAGACTACACCTCCTTCTTCTCATGCCTTACATGGAGGTGATAAAGCACATCCGCCACAAGAGCTGGACTGGGTTCTTTCTAGAGACAAACACATTAACAAAGATATTCTTCCACCTAACTCTTCTTCACCACTGAAACATAACAATCCCAAAGATGAGTAGAGCAAGAACAGATAAAAGCATTCGTAGTTACCCGCTCGCCAATTCTTTTGCCTTGTTCTCTAACGCCTGGGATCCTTTAGCTTTGCACAGGGCGCAACTTCTCGACCGCAGATACAACACTTCAGCTAATCGGTCGCATGTCACTCTTTCTCCAAGCTAGTGAAGGGATACCATCTTCGTGAGGCCATCCTAGCGTAATCTCGAACCTTCAATGGCCTGAGTCATTGAAAGTCTTGAAAGGTGAAACACCGAGCGGAGAATCATAATACCGGTACAAAGCAACCATAGCTCGTGACATCAACATTTGTGTTCAACTCGTAATGTGACCATATCTTCTAGTGAAAGTGGTCATATCGCCCTTCTTAACCTTTCTTTCGCATTTAACAGACCTCCAACTTCGCATCTTGACTTTGATCGATTGGTATGCCTTTTCTCATCCATTTGTTAACCGCTTGCTTATGTGAACCAAGTCCTTAGGATTCCTACAAAATCGGAACAAATAATGTTGATGATTAATTCATGCATGTTGATGCGTAATGTGATGCAGAAATAACATGTTAAAGTTTTTTAGAGTGGACGGGTATTTTTGACATCTACCCAACAATTCCCCCCTGGATGGCTCTTAGGGTTTTTGATACAACAAACACAAATTCTTGTGCATCGCAAAAGATACTTGCAACGCTACAACCCTTCTCTCTTTTTTTAGAGAATTTGGTTTGAGGGAGAGTTACGTACTAACCGAACAGACAAAGCAGGTCTATCGATCTAACAAACGTAACCCTCAATACCGGGATCTGAACGAGGAGCCCAAAATCATTGATCCCAACTTGGGTATATCATTTCCACCACAAATAAATTTGTGATTGGATGATATATCCAAGAACGTCTCATTTGAGCATTCTTAAAACTTACAGGTTAGGTTTCCTTAAAGGTCAAAACTAGGGGAAAAATCCCTTCTAACAACACTATCGTCAATGCAAAAATAACTTGCAATCGGCGATAATGTCTTCGAAGAACCTCCCTAGGTGTGGTCTTCGCACCAACTTACAAGACATTTCCGCCTAGCAAATCAATACTACGCAACCACTCTAATTTATGTGTTCTATAGCCTTGGTAGTGGGCTTTTCCTATAGTCCCATCCAATATTCCCACACAACAATAATATATCAATAAGATAATAATTAAAGCGATAAGAAATAAATGACTAATTTAAAACACAAAAATAGAGTGATATAAAGAAAGCGAAAATAAATACACATACGAAGAGCTAAACTAGGTTGACACGCTTAGTCAATCATGTCCCAAAGAAGTCGCCAACTGAAGCAACTCGATTTTCAAAAATCTTTTTAATTCTCGAAAACGGTGAAATCGCCACCTAATTTTATTTGTTCTAAAAAGAACGGGAAAATATAGATAAAACCCAAAACAAGCGGATAGGACGGTCTACGACCAAAAATTGGAATCGAGTTTAGGGGAAGGTGTTAGCACTTTACATCCATCGTACTGATGGGACCCATTTAGTTCTATGTGTGTATATATTCGCTAATCTCTAAGTTATAAAGGAATGAGATTTGATTATTATTATTTTGAGTTTGGCACCATTTCGTAACCTGTGCCTACATATTCCTTGTGCAATGGGAAAGTCAAAACTCGTAGTTCCTCTAAAAGGTTTTAAGTTTGTTGTATTGATTTTATAAGAAAATCGCAGATTTAGACATTTCAAATACTTTGAACTAGGACTTGTTTTGTTTGTTTGAAAAGCTTAAGTCCTTGTTCGTATTTGAATGACTATTACACTCTCTTTATCCGAAGAGAGTTTTAATGATCGACATGAGCGATAAAAAGAGCTTGAATGAGTTATTCTTTTTATGGGAGACGAGTATCGACCATAAGCGCTCAACGGCTAACGCCCAATTACTCGGATGAGTGGACGTAAACATCCGAATCATCTTTTCTACCCAAAACTTTTATTAAGAAAAGTGAGGTGAAACATGGTTCACGCTAATTAAATTCATTAAAGACACCAAGCATACGGTCGAGGGTCGATATCGGACCGACTACCATATGCTTGGGAGGAGGAGAGATAGCAATTTATTTAAGAAATTATTTGAAAAGAAACCCGACGTTGGATCGAGGTTTAGAACTTTAATTGTGAAAGTGGTCCGACACGCTCGGAGAAAATGGAAGGGTTATGATTAATCAAGTATATGGACTTAATTAACCTAGTGAGGATAGGTGCTCGTCCCCAACCATGAGACCCTGGTGCATGGTAATTGGTGTAGACCAATGTTATTTTCGGGTTATGATCGATTAAAGCAACAAGGGCTTTAACCAATCTCGTGAGGATGGCCATACCCATCCCCAACCATGAGACCCTTTAAGAAATCGGCGTATGAGCCAATCAGGATGAAATCGAATTGATTTTAATTTAGTTGTGTGCACAATGTACAATGGTGAATAAATACTGAACGAGTAAATAAACAGACCAAATACCATACAATACAATCGGAAATTTAAATAATTATTAGAGATGATTTTTTCTGTTTGATGAAAAATCGGCTAATAGTTTAATCGATAAGTCATCAAATAAAAACTATCAGATCCAACAATTATTTATTACATCGCAACAAGAATATTATTTACGAAATAAACAATTAATTGAAATAGAATAAGTTTAGAAATAGCCTGGGTGACGCGGATTTGAGCGGTGCAACAAGAAAACCAGAGACAGATACTCATGGGCCCAAATAAAGTGCCCAACGAGCCTTCAGAAAACTTCGGACGAGGCGTGATGCGTCATTAATCATGGAAGTAGTGGCAATATTGGTATGTCGATGTTGAATACAAAAAACAAAGAAAAATGCTAGAAATTCCTATTAAAAAAAATGCCTAACTATTCTACTATTATTATTTTTGTATTTTGGGGTATGTATCAATATTTTATTGGTTTATGAATATTATAATAATATTTGTTATTAATAATGGTAAATAATAATGATGATAGTAAATAATGGTTTAAAACTATTAATAATAGTAAATATTGATAATAATATGATATGAAAGTGATAATAATAATATTAGTGATAATATAATCATAACAGTAGTAATAATGTAATAGTACTAATAACAATATTGTAGTAATAATAATAATATAGAATAATAGTAATAGTAATATAATATAATACTAGTATAAAATAATATTAATAATAATATGATAATGTAACAATGTAATAGTAACAAAATATAAAATAGAGATAATGGTAGTAAATAAATAGTAGTAAATAAATAATGATTAGTAGTAATTATAATAATTATAATATATAATGGTTAAAAAAACAAAACTAAATAGTAATATAATAAACTAATCCTAATTAATACTGATTAAAAGAAAAATGGAAAAAAGAAATCTGTTCCTCTCTCATGCTTCATCGTGTTCTCTCTTCTCACCGCTTCTCACCGTTCTCAAATCCATTCCCAAATGAAACCCTAACCCAGAACAAACCCTCACCTACAGCGATTTGTCTCTCTTTCGTCTACGTTCCTGGTTCGCTCGTGTTCTCTCTTCTCGCGGTTGGAACTCGCTCATTCTCCCTGCTCTCGTCCTCTCTCGCGATTTTCACCACGAATCCTCGCCGCTCTCTCATCGTCTCTCTCGTTGTCACTGTTTGCATGTGATTTATGATTCTTATGTTTGTTTTGATTTCTGTTTCAGATGATTTACCGTTTGATTTTTGAGGTTTGGAAACCCTTGTCAAGGATAGCGATGACACAGCTTCGTTCCGGGTGAGCTTGTTCCAAAATCTTCTTTTCCTCTTCTTCTTTTCTGATTCAGAACATAATTTCTGAATAGATAGACTCTGAAGGGTGGTGTTTGGAAAATGATGACTAGGTTAGGGTTTGTGTTTCCTGTTGTTTCGTGTCTCTGGCCTTTTGGTTGTTTTGGTTCTGTTTGTTTTTGAAACTTAAGAACGATTTGCTTTTTTTTCTACTTTGTGAACTGGTTTGCTGGATTTTGTTAAGAACAGGATGCTTTTTTGCTTGATGATTTTTGCTGGGTTTTGAATTGGCTAAGAACAGATACTTGCTACTGGTCTCCTTGTTAAAAACTGATGCCTCCTCCTTTTGTATCTCTAACTCTCTATAAGAATGACATCGCTACTCTTCTTTCTCCCTTTGAGTTTTTTAATATTATAACAGATACTACACTTTCTGCTACTGCTATCCCTGAACAGATACCAGGCTTGCATATTTGGTTATCTTTGATCCATTGTGCTATTTTTTCTGATTATTATGATGTACATCCCTTGGTCTTACTTGTCAAAGATTGGCTTTTACCTTTCTCGTGTAACTCTCAACTGCTTTCATGAGTGACATACTGTGGCATTATATTGCTTGCTATTACACTTATTTTTTTCTTTCAAAGATAAACTTTATGTCGTGTTATGGCTGCTCTTTCTCTTTATACATAAACCATTGGGTAAAATCTGTTTGGGTGAAATAAAATCCTCTTGGCTGTCTCATATGCTTGTCAGTGCTGCCTACTCTCTCTTTTCTCTTGTCCATTGTATCGCTGCCTCGTTGGATAAAAATATTGCTGCCTGTTGAAACTTTTTGTCTCTCTTGCATTGGGCTGAAACAATTGTTTTGTTGGGCTGCTTTGCTTGGAATATGATGCTTCTGATTTCCAGATTATACCTCCTTTGTGAACCAACAACGGAAGTTGTTGTGATTTGCAAAGGAAGTAACAGTAATGGCCGATGAAGGAACTTCGGTTCCGAGGCTTTTGAAACAATTTACCTTTGCCTGATTCCTTAACACCACCCTAGTGATGAGCCCGAAAAATATGATTCTTTTGGTTTTCACATGCAATTTATTCTATTGCTATTGATTGCATTTCTTTGTTGTTTCAAAAACAAAACAGCATAAAAAAAGAATGCTCGGCACAAAGAATAGTTCGTGGAAGCACCAATTAACTCGGCCCAATTCGGAAGCTTATAGCATTAAATTAGAACACCTTAGAAACTTGTACAATTATGATATTTGTATCTCTTTTTTTTGTAACTAAAATTGTAATTTGAATTCCAATGCAAAATAATAAGAATTTCCTTTTCCCGCAATGAATTTGTAATTCCGACTCTGCGTGTTTTGAAATGAATGAACCAGATATTTGCATAGTATTTCAATCGAATTCATACAAAAAGAACGGGATTAAATTCTAGCTCGAGCACTTTTGCTTGAAATAAGTAATGTCTGGCATAAACTAAATAACTTCTTGTAGTTACTTCTTGCTAATGAGTTCAAGTACCGAGAATGGCTTTCCTTCAATCAATTCAAATTACCCGGTAATCTAAAACTTTTTAAAATTTGAATTCTAAAATAAATAATTATTGTGAATCCAAATTCTAAAACGAATAATCCCTTTTTAGACATACAAATCCAAACAAATCCTTTTGCACCAACAGTCCGAAACTGAATTAAAATCCTTTGAACTTGAATTGCAATAATCAAAAATAAAAGCTTTTCCAACAGATTCATAGAAAATTTCCCAAAGAAGAAACTCCTCCGAAGCCACAATAAATTGAACATCTATGCTTGGAATAATGAAGTAAAACAAAGGGAGAATTTTTGGGGTGCGACAGTAGGCAACAATCGAGGGACGAGATCATGTATTCATAGGCGACATCGTGGGTCTATGATCTTTATATTCGAAGGGACTATGATGATATGTTTGTAGGCAACAGTGCTAGGATACCTCTACGTTCGAGGGACTTGACCATCTTAATCGAAAGACAACGAGAGATAACCAAGTCAAGTAGATAACCATGTCTTCTGACAAACTGAGCATGATCGGGAATTTCTGAAACCAATTCTTTGAGTTGGGAAGGTATACCCATGAAGTTGATTCGGATAGTCTTTCTGGAAGCCATAATTCCTACAAAACAGAGCAAAGATAAATCCCTAGGTCCTTGAAATAGTTAGAAATGATATGCAATGCGATGATGTCATGTTTAGCAAGCACAAACAATTCACACAACAACCCTAAGTTTAAGGCTTGCATGAGGTATAGGTGTTTACCCTACCAAAAGTTTGAGTTGGTTCATCCTGTCCTATAATAGTAACCGGGTTCTAGGAATCTCATATCATTGATCTTTCTCGTAGGCGTTTATTTCAATACGACTACCAAGTGGTCGACCGAAAATATCCCAAAAGTCTGATCTTAATGAGCGTAGCATCTAGTATCAACCAACCTCGGTCTACACCAAAGCCGGCCGTCTCACTACCTTCTGATGGCCAAGATGGGTCAATTAAGGTTCTAAAAGTTGATTTAGTGCTGATGACACCACGCAGAAGCCAAATACTATCCTCAACTTGGAAATGAAGAGTATCAGGACATCCAAAGTGTCACACTAACGTAGCCATCATGTTGACCGTTTCGGTATACGCCTAATGGTCATGACGATCTATTGCTACTTACCTAAAGGAAACCTGGATTCGGGTGTAGGATCCCCCACAAGTATAATACCCAAGCAACCCTTAAAGATAAAGCAAGCAAGTCAAACAGAAAACAATAAAAATGATCTAGAAATCCCTAAGGCATTCTCTCTTTAGGGTGTCTCCCCGGCAGAGTCGCCAGTTCTGTAATACGGTGAACTGACTTTGAGATTTTGTTTTTCTTTTTATCGCAAATGTGCGGATAGTAAGAGTCGACACCGAATTTTCTTTTATCCAATTAAGGGAAGGTGAAAAGAACAGGAAAAGACCTTCGTTAGATTCTGAGTAAGGGAGAAGGTTATGAAAAGGGAAAGTATTAGCACCCCTTTCCATCCGTAGTTATCTACGGGCTCTTAGTTGCTCTTAGATCATTTTAAAAAAGGTGCTTTCTGTGTGTTTGACAAAAATGTTTTGAAAAGGCATTTCTCTTTGACTTTGTAATTATTCATGTAGGAATGTATACAAAGTGTTCGGAAATGTTTCGTTTTGAAAAGAGTTAGAACTTTGACAAAAGTGTGTGGTGTGAAAAGCATTTTGTTTGAGCAAGCAACTAAAAGTCTTATTACCTACTCAGAATGGTCGTTTTCGTGTTGTTTTACGTTCCTTTAGAATAGCGCTATCCATACCATTAGTTGATAGGTAACCCTATTCGTTGGATGTAGAAGAAGGGACATTCGAAGAGACATCGGATGGTCATAGAAGGCAACTTGTAGGAAGTATCCTAGCACATTCGAGGGGACGATCATCACTTTTCGTAGGCAACAATCGATGGACGAGATCATGTATTCGTAGGCGACATCGTGGGTCTATGATCTTTGTATTCGAAGGGACTATGATGATATGTTTGTAGGCAACGGTGCTAGGATACCTGTACGTTCGAGGGACTTGACCATCTTAATCGAAAGGCAACGAGAGAGAATTACCCTAAGGGGTGCATGTGTGAAAAGAGTGTGTTGAATTCAGATATATTATCTTGAAATTAGAAGTGATCTATGTCCGTTTTTATCTTGCCATACACGCCTAGTTACTAGCAGTTTATAGGGTGCGGAAAATAAATTGCGGAAAGTAAAGTGCGGAAAAATAAAGTCCTACGCTATTACATGGCTTTGAGGCAGTTACATAATAGGAGTGCGGAAAGTAAAAGGTCCTAATTAATCTATTACATCCCATAGGCAGTTACATAATATTGAAAAGAAAAGCGAGAAAAATCGTCCGAAACGCTACAACCTGTAAGCAGATACATAATCGAAAAATACGAGAAAATTGCATAAGAGAAAAATGTTAGTAAAAATAAGATTTTTAAATGAGGAAAAATATTTTAGGTTAGTCATGACAATTAGATGATAAGATATTTTTTTGGGAATTTTCAGGATTGATTTCAATAATTAAAAGCAATTAAAAGTCAATTTAATGGTTAATTAGCAATTAATTAAAATATGCATGCAAAAATATTAATTTTAATGTCAAAAATTAAATAAACATTTTTCTGATTAAAATGCAAAAGGAAAATATTTTTGGTGATTTTTAGATGCATGAGAAAAATATTTAAAGATAAATTAAATTAGAATGAAAATATTAAAAGAAAATAAGAAAAAAACAGTTAGTTTGATAAGTGATTGAAAAGAATTGCTGGAGGCACGATTCGAACCGATGACATCCAAGGAAAACACACGCTACCTTCACCACTAGGCCAGACTGCATTTGGTGTTATGATATTGAAACAAAAACGTTTTAAACAAATTCGCTTCCTGGGAATCCAAATCACGCGCGAAGATCGTCATCTTCTTCGTTTGAATTTTCAAACAGTTAGCGTCGGTCTTGCTCGACGCTAAGGCCCCTGCAATTTTCAAAAAATCACACACAAGTAAGATAAATGCATTATGAATACATGGTTCGATTGGAAACATCGTTCTAAACACGATGGTGGTCTCGATTCGGTCCTATTTTGCCTATTTCAGAAGATCCCAATTCGAACAGAGGAACCCTAGCCATGGTGGATTTCGATTCAGGTACCTAAAATGCAATTAACTATGCAGAAAGCTTCGAAACTCCATTCTAAACACAAAACAAACATCAAAACATGTTAAATATGCATGATAATAAAAAATCGATTTTGAAAAAAGAAGGACAAACCGAAATCGGGAATTCACAATTCTTGATGGTTTTGTGATTTGTAAGGGTCTGGATCGATTCAAGAGACCTCCAGGAATGCAATGGAATGCTTAGAATCGATTGAAACAAGCTGAAACTAGGGCTGCAAGTAACTTGAAAGACACGATTTTTTTGAGTTTGGAATAGGGTTCTTGAGGCAATTTTTCTGTTCTTTTTTCATGTGTATGCATTGTGTATATATAGTAGATGGTTCTAGGTCAGAAATCAAGAGCAAATAATGAATCAAACAATGTAAAAATATTTGATTTGGTATGAACCAAATCTTTCCTTTTTGATCCAATTTTCATCAATTCTCTTGCCAATCAATGTTAATTTCGAAATTGCCAGCTTTTATGAGTTGCTTGGACCTCAAGAATGAGAGAAAAATCCAATTTGCATTTAATTTTGATTTTCTACCTTTTATTTTAATTTAATTGGCTTTTAAATGATTAAAATCCAAATTAAATAAAAAAATAAAGATAAAATTCGTGGCCTTGGGCTTGGAGGTTCCAAATTAGCTGAGGAATAAGTTTGAACCAAGAAAAGTTAGGCCCATTTGCAAAATTTTGGATTTTGACAAGTATTTCTCTTTGTGCACCTCTTCAAAAATGCCCAACTTGTGCAAGGTGTATCTTGCTCAATTTTTAACTTTTTTGGGTTTTTTTGGACTTTTTAGAAAGCTCTAGATGTCATATAAACAACCTCTTTGGTTTCACCTCAATTGGGGTTTCCATGCTCAATAACACTTCTTTACAAAAAGTTGACTTTTTGTTGACTTTGAAAAGGACCTGTAATGTTTTGATCCATATCTTCAAAATGAAGCATTTTTTGACCATGCTTGTGAGACATGAAGTTGTAGAGAATTGAATTTTCTTCAAAATGAGAGGTGGTGTAAAAATTTCTGATGAAGCATGAGAAAGTTATGCTCAGTCAAACTTCAGTTGACTTTTCTCTAGAAAACCCTAATTTGGAAAGTTTGACTTTTGATCAAATCTTCAGTTTTCTTGATGAATCATGATCAACCCTTGATCAAATGATGAATTTAACTTCAAAATATGGATGTTGACAAAAAATCATGAAGTTTGACTGTATGTTGACCACATTTGACGTTTTGTCTAATACAACTGATTTTCAATCATTTGAGCAATTGTCTGAGGAAACTTGACTTGTAAGGCTTGAAACTTGACATGGAGATTCTTTGAAGCATCTGAGGAGGCATGATGACCATTGGAGATGTTGGAAGTCCATTTTGATTTGAGAATTGCCAAACCCTAGTTTGGGTTAATTGTCTAGGAGAGGGTTTTGTCTGACCAACCCTTGAGGAATCCTTGAGTATGGAGGTATGAAATGTCTTGAGGAGTAGGAGGGAAAATTTTGGGGTATGACAGATGCCCCTATTCAATCTTCTTGTACTTGAAGGGTTAGATTGGCATGCGTGCCTTTCGTGACCTGGAGGTAGAAGATGATTGAACACTCGAGTACACCTGAAAATTTGCACCCGCTGTTGATTGATGATGCAGGGGGAATGGGCTTACAGATGCCCTTTGGAGAAGCTGGAGACTTGTTGAAAAGTATATTTCCGGAAAATATTTTTATATCGTATCCACAGAGATTGGGTGATATTACCGCCGTTCTATAGTTAAAATTGCTTTAAGTTTACAAATTGAAAATGGTTTGTTTATGTTTGGAAATTTATCATTCACTTGTGACATAAAATGAAAATACTAAAAATGTGGTTTTTATTAATTAAAAAGACTTTGTCAAGATTTGGTTTCACCATTCCATTTCCATATATTTTCTTATAACTAGTATGTGAACTCAATAGGTTTGAATCTAATCCAATATCCTCTCAATACCATTTATGTCTAAATGATAATGTGATATTTATTAAATTAATCCCTTAGATAATTTCTTCATCCAAAATATTAATCTAACAATCCCTAATATTTGATATAAAAGAAAAGCAAGAAATAACCTATTTCTACAATTCAATTCTTACTTGAGAAAATGCTTGAAGGACATAAGTTAAATTATCTTTTTCAAAAATAATATAACTTGAAATATTCAAATAACCACACAAGAGTTTCTCTACATTAAACCTCAAATTGTTCACATACAAAGATTTACAAGAAGTACATAATGGATTTGGAATAGTTACTACCTTAATCTTGACAAAATTGGGAAATTAGCTCCTCATCATCTTTGTTGCCATCAACAAGCTTGAGAGTTCTTCTAAAGTTCTATATCTTATTGATAAAAATCTGGTTGTGTGTTACGAATCAACAACTACTCAACAAAACTATATTTTTTTCTTTCCTTTTCTCTCTCTTTGTTTTGTTTTTTTTTTCTAAGTCATGATTGCAAATGACATGACCTTTTTCATGAAACCACCCAATTCTCTTGGCCCAAAAAGTGACTAAAAGTAAACCTTCACGCCACCCCAAGATGGCTGACCCCAAAGATACTTCTAATCATTTCAAAACAGAAATGCTGATTACGCACAGTTCGCGGCGCCAACCAAGGACGCGACGCGAACTAAGGCAAATGAAGTTCGCGGCGCCACAGAAGGACGCAACGCGAACTGAGCTGCTTTATGCTCCCTTGTCTTTTCCTTGCCTCCCTTTGACTTATCTTGCCTTGCCTAGACTTGGTTGCTTCTTCCAACTCCACATGCATCCAAGTAAAGCTTTTTCTCTAAAAATTCTACAAAACTAACAATTGAGGTGAAATATCTATTCTACTAAAATAAAAACAATGATAATTGCATATTTATGAATTGTGTGAATAAAAGAATAAAAATTAAATAAAACTTGGTTAAAAGGACCAATAAAAATGTATGAAAATTAGTACAATTTGGTCCTTAACAAGACTTCACTGGGGATGAGTCGTACGCTAGACTCAAGAACGTCGCCTGGATGGGAGAATTGTCGGAGATGGGCTTAAGATGCCATCCGAAAAGATTGATGCTGGGGAACGAACCGTACGCTAGGCTCTGCAGATGTCCCTAAAGATAGAAGAGAATACGTAGATGGGCTTAAGATGGCATCTGGAGAGAGTCGTACGTTAGACTTTGTGCTCATCTTTGAATGAAGTTATTGGTTTGTATTGGTTTTTAACCAAATATGCAGCATTCTGAAAGTGGAGAGATGTCGAAAATTAGTCGAAGATGGGCTTAGGATGCCATCCAAGGAAACTGAGTCGTACGCCAGACTCTGTAGTAGCTGTTGATAATAAGAGAGTGTCAGAATAAATCTTGGTTTTGATTATTCTGAGGGGATAACGGTCGGCAGAATTTGGATAGCTTCCCTGTTGCGCTTCGGGTGTTGATTCAATGCCTGTTGTCGGAGGACAACCTGGGTGATCGTTCAGATAGTTTTCCCGTCTTGTTTTGGGTATTAATCCTGGATCTGTTGTCGGAGGACAACTCGGGTGATCGTTCAGATAGTTTTCCTGTCTTGTTTCGGGTATTAATCCTGGACCTGCTGTTTCAGAAGTGATTTTCTTCTATTTTGGGAAAAAACAAAAGAAACTCTGATAGGATATGGTTAGTTTTATGCAGATTATGATGCATGATGTAATGTGTATGAATGATATATGCACAAGTTATGACTTTGATGAATAATGTATGAATGATTGGTGTTGTGGTATTTCAAAACATATCCATCTTGAAGAAAATGTGGATGCTCTGCTCGAGGATTTCTGGCTTCTGTTTGGGGACGAACCGAATGAAAACCCTGCTTTTGGAAGAGGAGAAAGATATCCTTGATTCCTCCGATGCACTATCTAACCAAGTTCAAGCCTAGATTTTTACACTGGTGAGGATGGTAGGGACGAGAGGTATACTACTGAGAATCTTGTGCGTAGACCCTGCCCCTGGGAAAATTTAGGAGGCGCCTTGCTGGGAATCTCGTGTGCAGACCCTGCTGGGGAAAATGGAAGCTGGGAAGCGCTCCGTCGGGGATCTTGTGCGTCGAGCCTGCTGGGAAGCATTTGATTGTTACTGGGGGACATGGCTAGATGGACTGGAGCCCGTTGGAAACTCTGGATGGGGAATAAAAGTGTAGGTTTCCTCCGATGCACTATCTGACCAAGTTTCGAGTCTGGATATTGCTGCTGCCGGGGAAATGTTAATTGTTGAGAGATATTCTGCTGGGGACAAATACCTCTGCTGGGGATGAAATGTTATTGCTCGAAGACTGGCGTAATCCGGTTAAGTTGACTGGGATCGCTGCTCAGGGACTAATGCGATGAAACTTGGAATGTCAGAACTAGTGGAAGAAAATGTGTACTCCGTTGGGGAAGGCTTGTAGTGAGCGACGCCTCTGTGGGAATTGTACTCTGCAGGGGAACGTATTGGTGACTTTCGTCGTCATCTCAATTCCTAGAGCCTGTAGTAATTATCCTTGTTCGTTCACTTTTCGCATGTTTGTGAATAGATTTTTATTGTCAAATGCATATAATCATTCAAAGCAATCATTGGACTTTATGCAAATAACAATAGTGAAAATTTGTAAAAGGAAAGAACTTGTATTAATTTGAAAGGTGGCGATAGAAAAGTAGTTTGTACACAAGAAAAGAAAAAAGCTATGCGGAAACAATCTCGTCGAGTTTCAACTATGCTAGTACTCATATATTTCGACTATCTCATCTCCTTGTTGTCAGTAGAAAGTGAGTGAATTGATTTTCGCCATTTGAATCTTGAATGCTGATAGTAGTCTGTAGGTAGGTGATCTGGACGAGACATAGTTGTACGCTTAAATCCCTAACTTTTGCCTAGACCTCCCTTTCGGGTTTTCAGTCAACCGGGATACCCTTTTTTGCCCAAGCCACCTTTGCAAGTTTTCGACTTGCCGGGTGTACATGTTTTGTACATATCCTTAATTTTTGCCCGAACCCTTTTGGTTCGTCAGGATGCCCTTATTTTTTCCTAGGTCAGTCGACCTAGCGAGTCTCATTTATGCGTAGTATTATTTGACTATGTCTGCGTTCACAGGGTGTGGGAAGTCTTCACCATCCATGGTGCTAATTATCATAGCTCTGCCGGAAAATACTGTCTTGACTACAAATGGTCCCTCATAGGTGGGAGTCCACTTGCCACTGGGATCACCTTGTGGAAGGATAATGCACTTGACTACTAGATCACCGACTTGGTAGACTCGGTGTTTGACTTTCTTATTGAACGCTCTGATCATTCGTTTCTGATAGATCTTCCCATGACAGATGGATGCGAGTCGTTTCTCATCAATCAAGTTAATTTGGTCGAGGCGAGTCTGGATCTATTCGTCTTCGCCTAGATCTGCGTCCTGGAGGACTCTGGTTGAGGGTATCTGAACCTCGATTGGTAGCACCGCTTCCATACCATATACAAGAAAGAAGGGGGTTGCCCCTGTTGATGTCCATACTGTAGTGCGATAACCATGGAGAGCAAATGGTAACATCTCATGCCAATCCTTGTAAGTCACTGTCATCTTCTGTATGATCTTCTTGATATTCTTGTTGGCGGCCTCCACTGCGCCATTCATCTTAGGCCGATATGGAGAGGAATTGTGAAGCTTAACCTTGAACTGCGTGCAGAGTTCGGTGATCCTTTTGTTGTTGAGATTAGAGCCGTTATCTGTGATAATGCTTTCAGGAGTGCCATACCGACAGATAAGATTATGCTTAATAAATCGAGCCACAACATTCTTGGTAACAGATGCAAACGAGGCTGCTTCTACCCACTTGGTGAAATAGTGAATTGCCACAAGGATGAAACGATGTCCGTTGGAAGCGGTGGGCTTGATTTCTCCGATCATGTCAATGCCCCACATCGCGAAAGGCCAAGGAGCGGTTAAAATATTCAACGGTACTGGAGGTACGTGCACTTTGTCTGCATATATCTGGCATTTGTGACAAGAACGAGCATAACAGTGACAATCAACTTCCATGGTGGACCAATAATAACCTGTTCTCAGAATCTTCTTAGCCATTGTATGTCCACTGGAGTGGGTACCAAATGCGCCTTCATGTAACTCTTCCATGATACGTTATGCTGTTTTCTGGTCTACACAGCGGAGTAAGCACAAGTCGTGATTGCGTTTGTATAAGATGTCGTTGTTGAGAAAGAATTTGGATGCAAATCTTCTCAAGAACTTCTTATCATTGACAGATGCCCCTGCGGGATATTCTTGAGTCTCAAGATACCTCTTCACTTTGTAGAACCAAGGTTTCTCTTCTGTATCAAGTTAACAACAGTATGCTGGTTCGTCAAACTTCTCAATGATGATTTGGGGAGCTTCGTTGTCCCATCTGACCTTGAACATAGATGACATAGTAGCTAATGCGTCTGCCAACTGATTCTCTTCTCGTGGAATATGATCAAAAGTAATCTCTTCAAAGTAGGGGATCAAACTCAGAACATGCTCTTGATAGGGAATGAGATTCGGATGCTTTGTATCCCACTCGCCTTTGATCTGAATGATCACTAAAGCCGAGTCTCCATACACTTGCAAGAGCTTGATTCTTAAGTCAATAGCAGCTTTAATACCCATGATGCACGCTTCGTATTCGGCCATGTTGTTAGTGCAGCTGAAACATAATCTGGCGGTGAAAGGCGTATGCTCGCCTGTAGGAGATGTAATGATGGCGCCAATGCCATTGCCAAGTGCGTTTGAGGCTCCATCAATGACCATGGTCCATCGGGATCCTTGTTCAATTCCTTCATCTGGTCCTGGTTCTTCACAATTAGTAACTAGTAAAACATCTTCATCTGGAAACTCGAACTGCATAGACTGATAGTCATCTACGGCTTAATGAGCCAAATGATCGGCTACTACACTTCCTTTGATCGCTTTCTGAGAAGTATACTGGATGTCGTATTTGGTCAAGATCATTTGCCATCTTGCTATTCTTCCGGAGAGAGCTGGTTTCTCAAATATGTATTTTATCATATCCATTTTGGAAATCAACAAGGTAGTGTGAGTCAACATATACTGTCTTAGTCGGCGAGCAGCCCAAGCCAGAGCGCTGCAAGTTTTCTCGAGCTGTGAGTATCTTGTTTCACAGTCGGTAAACTTTTTGCTAAGGTAGTATATTACATACTCTTTTCGACCAGACTCGTCATGTTGCCCCAACACACACCCCATTGAGCTTTCTAACACTATCAAGTACATGATAAGAGGCCTTCCTTCGGCGGGCGGCCTCAGGATAGGAGGATTCTGTAGGTACTCCTTGATTTTTTCAAAAGCGACCTGACAATTGTCGTTCCATTCCACTACTTGATCTTTCTTCAGCAACTTGAAGATTGGCTCACAAGTAGCAGTTAGATGTGCAATGAATCTGGCAATGTAATTCAAACGTCCCAAGAAACCTCTGACTTCCTTCTTGGTGCGGGGAGCTGGCATTTCTTGAATAGCTTTAACCTTGGCGGGGTCAACTTCAATACCTTTACCACTGACAACAAACCCTAGGAGCTTACCGGATCTGACTCCAAAGGTGCACTTGTTAGGATTGAGTCTTAGTCTGTACTTCTTCAGTCTATCAAACAGTTTCCGCAAATGATCGAGATGTTCTTCCTCAGTCTGTGATCGAGCTATCACGTCGTCGATGTAGACCTCTATCTCGTGATGTATCATGTCATGAAATAATGCCACCATGACACGCTGATAAGTGGCGCCTGCGTTCTTCAGTGCGAACGACATGACCTTGTAGGAGAAAGTGCCCCATTGCGTAACGAAAGTAGTCTTCTCCATGTCTTCGGGAGCCATTTTGATCTGATAGTAACCGGAGAAACCATCCATGAAGAAGAAGACCTTATGTTGGGCAGTGTTGTCAACCAGAACATCAATATGAGGAAGTGGGAAATCGTCTTTCGGACTCGCTTTGTTCAAATCTCTGTAATCCACACACATTCGTACCTTGCCATCCTTCTTAGGTACGGGTACCACGTTTGCAACCCATTGCGGATAAGAAGTAACAACTAAGAAACTGGCGTTGAATTGCTTCATAACTTCGGCTTTGATTTTCTTAGACATCTCAGGACGCATGCAACGAACCTTCTGCTTCACTGGGAGAAAACCCTCTTTTGTCGGTAACCGGTGTACCACAATGTCAATGTCTAGACCCGACATGTCTTCATATGACCAAGCAAAAACCTCGATATAATCTCGTAGCATCTGAACCAATATTTCTTTAACACTGTTCTCAAGACCCGCTCCTATCTTGATCTCTTTTCTGTCTTCATCAGTACCTAAATTCACAACCTCAACTGAATCTTCATGTGGCTGTATAACTCGATCTTCTTGCTGTAGCAATATGACAAGTTCTCCTGGTACTTCACAATCTTCCTCACCTTCGTTTTCGGCTTGGTAGATCGGATTATCGAAGTCATATTTAGCAATAGCATAGCTGTTATCAACGAGATTCGGAGTGATTCTGCAGTGTATCACGTGGGTGTGTGTAAGAACACATAGCTTTTTGAAGGGGTGATAAAGTAAAAAGAAGGAAAGCAACATTTAAATGAAAAAGTCCAACGATTTTATTGAATGAAAATATGCAAATGATAGATAATATCCCTCACAAACGAGCCATGATGCCCCGGGCAAGGCACTAGGCTTTAAAGTGTATTGTTCAAAGCATAGAAAACGAAAAGCAAAACAAAAAACAAAAGCAATTACTCCTGTCTAAAGGAGATTGGTATGACGTCTTCAGTCTTCCAATTGCTGAGTCCGTTGCCGGGAGTTGGGAAAATCCACTTGCTAATGTCGAAGTCGCTGTCGTTGTCTTCTATAGCATGAACTCCATCTTTGCTGATGCGGAAAGGAAGTTGGCCGGCACGTTCGCGGCGCATCATCTTCTGACCTTGGATGGTGAAGCCTAAACCAGTCTTGTCAGACTTGAAAGGAAGATCGGGGAGCTGACCCCAAATAGTACTACCTCCTTCTTCAACTGCAGCTTGAGCATCTTTCAGCGAAGCCATCCTAGGCGGAACTTGTGTTACTTCAGGAGTGACAGGAGAGTCAACAGGCATGACTCTTGGAACTGTCTCAAAAGCTTGACAGGGAGTCTCGAAGAATTCACCTTCCATCTCGAGATATCGGAAAGACTGCAGATGACTGACCATATATTCCTCTTCACCACATACTGTAACAACCTTCCCCTTTGCTGGGTACTTCAACTTCTGATGCAAGGTAGAGGTAACAGTGCCTGCCCCATGTATCCAAGGGCGTCCAAGTAGGAAAGAGTAAGCTGGACGGATGTCCATGACAAAGAAGGTGGAGTCAAAAGTCTGGGAACCGACTTTAATAGGCAGAATGAGCTCTCCAAGTACTGTTCGCTTAGAACCATCAAAAGCTCTCACAATTATGCCACTGGGCTTCAAGACCAATCCTTCAACATCAAGTCAATCAAAGGCATTCTTCGGTAGGATATTCAGAGCAGAACCGGTATCTACCAAAACATGAGACAATGTAATGCCCTTGCATTCAACAGAGATGTGCAAGGCTTTGTTGTGTTTCCTTGCGGTACGTGAGCATTCTTCAAGAACTTCACCAAGGCTTTAGCATGAGCCTCAGAGCACAACAGCAGAGCCAACATGGAGATCTTGGACGAAGTCTGTCCCAACTGTTCCACAACATTGTAGTCACTTTTCTTGATAATCTTTAGAATTTCCTCCATTTCTTGTTTGGAGGTATCTTCAGCAACTTCCTTTGGTACTTCTGTCTGAGCAGGATGAATTACTGGTTCTTTCCCTCTAGCTTCGGGAATTGGTTCAATAGCTGGAATGCGAGTTGGAGTCGCAATGTCTTTTGGAGGAGAGATCTCTGGAGAGAAAACTCTTCCGGTTCTGGTCACCTTACTCGATCCGGTGATGTTGTCAATGTTAGGAATGGTAGCTTCAATTGTAAGATCCTCAATAGTCAGAGGGTCTTTCTTGACACCATGATAGTAAACCTCAGCTCCATAGTTCCAAGGTATGGCTTTGTCAGAGGAATATGGAACTGGTCTGGGAGAAGTAATGATGAGGGGTGCCACTCTAGGCACAGGATCAGTAGAGGAAATCCTTATTGTGTTAACATTAGCATAGTCTTTTTGGAAATCGTCTCCCCAACCGGTCGCTGTCATACCCCAATTTTTGACCTAATATACCACCTCACATATGCATCACTGCATCACTAACAGTTTCAGAACAGAATAGATCGTGCGTGGCTTCTAGAAGTCAAAATCAAGGTTTCTTCAAAATTTCATCTGTTCAAGATGTGATCAATTAGTCAAAATCAAACTTTTTCAATCATCAAAACATTTCAAATGATCCATCATGATCATAAAAAATCAAGAAATTTGGAAAAGTCAACAAAAAGTCAAAATTTCCAACACTTAGAAAATTTTCAAGTGTTAGAAAAAACATGTTTTTTCCTACTTTCATGGCAATTTTTCACATAGTTCCATTTGGAATCAGAAAAAACTCAAAACATGAAAGTTGTAGCCCTTGTTACAAGCTTTCCAAAATGTTCAAGAACTTGCAAAACCATGTTGTCTAGCTATACTTTTGATTTTGAAAACTTAACCATGGTTAAAGAAAGTAACTTTTGCATTAAATGCAAAAGATTCCATTATGACCTCTTAACCAAGTTGCAAGTTTCCTTCAATGATATCTTTGCAAAATCATTCAGTTTTCTTGGCCTATAAATAGAGGTCATTTACTCAAATTTAAACCACACCAAAGCTATGCAAATCAAGCTTTCACTCTTCTTTTCTTGAAATTCAAGTTTCATAGTTCAAAAGTGAGAATTTTGCATTTTTGCAAATCTTGTAAAAACTGTAAGAAACTTGGTGTCTAACATGTTCTAAACATCAAATGAAACTTGTTTGAAACTTAAAATCAACTCAAGAATTGCTCAAACTCAGAATCCATGTTTAAAACCAAACGCTTGCAAAACTTGCCTTAACTTTCAAACTGATAATTTACTCGAGCTAGTCTTGATTTTATCATTCAAACATCATCCACATACTTCATATAAGTGATCCAGATCATCATCCCTGACCTGTAACACCTCTAACCACGAATTCGAAGTTTACATCAAGCATATGCAGTTGGACTTGGGTGGAGTAGTTCAGACCATTTCAAAGCAAGCATAGTGATCAAACACCTTCCATAAGGTTCAGTGGTGCTCCAGCCATCATCAAACAACAACTGGAAACACTCTAAGGAGGATTTCGATTTCAGTTTGAAGAGGTAAGTCACTCATACTTCGAACTCTATAATTCATGCATTACAGTTCAAAAAACGCTTGGCCGTTTTGTTTATGCACCTTCACTGATCCTTAACCCTCAATCAATTGATCAATTCCATGGCCATACACGATTTCATATTGAATTTAAGAATTAGGGTTCTTCGTGTTCTGGGAAAAATTAATCATTTAAAACTGAAAATAAATGAAATTAACCACCACCATCATGTTCCTGGTTAAATTTCGAGCAAGTTTGATGTTTTACACACTTGTCATTTAATATACCTATTTTATGATGATGTCAAAAAAATCCAAAAATACTTTCTTTTGATTATATTTTCATTGAGCCGAAAACAAGACATTTTAAGGCGTTCTTAAGTACTTCAAAGATGTTCTTTTCAAACTTTCAAAACTCAAATCTTTTCAAAACTTCTTGTGAATATACTTCACTTTTCAAAATCATTTTCAAAACCTTTTTCAAAACTTTTCATCAAACTTACACACCTTTTTTCCATGATTGATCCGATTTGAAGATAAAACCGAATCAGTTTTTCCTCGAATTTCTTAATCGATCATGGGCCTCGCTCACGGTGTAAGTCCCAATTCTTTTTATGTACATAATTATTTCTATGTACATATCCAATTCTTTTTATGTACATATTAATTTTTCCTTGTACATAATACAATCATCTTTGTAAATATTCAAGTATAGCAAACTTCGTTCGTTTGTTTTCATTCGCTTGTTTATACACCAATTCCATCGGTATCAAGAGAGGAATTATTCCCGGTGAAACTTCTCTTAAAACCAATGGGCCTCCCTTACGGTGTAAGTCCCAACCCTCCTATGTACATACACATTTCCTTGTACATAAATACCCATTCGTACATATTCATTCCTTGTACACATTCAAACTTGTAAATAATCAAGTTACGCTGCTTTAAATGATCGTTTTACACACTTGTTTATATTTCCTTCATAAACTCCTGTGAATAAACTTCATACACTTGTTTATATAACTGGTTAGTTATAACATAACAACTAGTCTAACAACTAGGTCCCCTGCAGAGCTAGCCTCCTCTTGGGCTTTGTACAAGATAACTCATTCATCTGAGTTCAGCATCCTCTTAGGCTTCAGTATAAGAAAACTCATTCATCTCGAGTTTAGCCTCCGCTTAGGCTTCATATAAGACAACACTCCTGCTGAGTCAGCCTCCTTGGGCTTCGCTCAAAAGAATTCCTCGTTGAGTTTAGCCTTCTTGGGCATCAAACAAGAAAGAGACCAGAAATCTCTTAATGTACCTCCTATTGGGCTTCCAATACAAAGAATCACCCGCGCTAGGATAGAACCCTGAGAGTATGATTTCCCGATGAAATCACTCTTGAAATCCTAAGAGGATGGTTTCTCGGTGAAACCACTCTTAAAGCCAAAGCCAGCCATACCCTATAGCTTCCTCTTGATCTTCATACAAGGACCCTCGATGACCCTCGGAATGCCTCCTCTTGGGCTTACAATACAAGGACCCATGGGCTTCCTAAAAGCATCCCCCTAGTCCAAACAATTTCTCCTCGAGATTTAGACATTTATCATCTCTATGGAAGAAGTATCTCATCTATCACATCACATACAATCAAAAACTTTTCAAACTCTTTTTCAAACAAAAACATCTCTTAATCGTAAGTGGTAACGCTTGTACACTCAAGAAAAACACCCAATGCTTACAATTAAAAGATTCAATCATTTTCAAACATCTTTCTTAACTCGTAAGTGGTAACGCTTGTACACTCAAGCAAAACACCTATAACTTACGATGAAAGATTTTAATCAATCAATCCTTTCAAAATGTATGTGATGAAATAGATTAGATACATTTTTCATTAAGATGACATTTGTCTTTGTCTCTTAATAACATCCCGTTGCTTCCACTAGCATAAGTGGGAACTACGATTGCTCTGACTTTCTCAACATCCTTTTGAGAATACGTAGGCACAAGGTCTCATCCTTGGCGAGCAAATTTCTTTCTCCCTCAAACCAAACAAAACCATAGATCCCTTTAGATCCGAGCTACAAATGCTCTGATTCCCATTAAGGGATATGTATGCAGAATATCCAAAGATCTTTGCGAGCACAATAATAACAAAACCTAGGATCCCACATAATCTACCCTTTCTTAAAATCCAAAGGAGAAACTTTCCCAATCATAGAAATAGAAATTTAAAACACATAAACATATCAAACATATTCATATATAAAGCTATAGATAACTATATATATTTAGGGTGCTCCATCTATTCCCTTTATATAACAAACCCCCTTGCCCGAAATCTCCCCAATGCGTTGCGTCTAGTTCGCGCTAGTCGTAATGCATATCATATCAATTGAGGGTATTGCAGCTTTCCCCTTTTTCATAATCATTTTTCTTGTGTTGGAAATAATAAAGCTTGATGCTCGCGGTATCTTTATAAACAAATCAAAAGAGTAAATCTTTTCGAGCCAGAGAATTCGAATTTAGATTCGATTCTCTAGCGCGTCACTTTTTAACGCGAACAGTCGCCTTAACATCTTCCATAGGAATCTTGTAGCTCTCAGGAACAGTATACTTCACCATGTAATCAAACTTTCCACTTGGTTGCCCCAAGGTATCCCATACTTCTGGCACAGTTTCACTCACATCTTCAATCTTCAGATTCTTAGACATGTCTTCACACAGATTCTCCATAGGTGATGGCTTCAGAAATAACACTTCGCGGTTATCCATCATGCACTGAATACGTCTTCTCAACCAAGCACAACCATCAGGTGCAGATGGGCACCAACGACAATTCTCTGGGCATCTTGGATTAACACCGGCTTGCAGTAAATTCTTCTTAACAGTCATCAGAGGAATGGTCAAGTCATCTATATTGAAAACATAAGAGGTCTTATCAATAGCATTGGAACTTTTATCATGGTTAGGCATAGGCGCGATGATCACATTCGGAGTCTCAACAGGAGGATCAAACTCAATCTGTTTAGCTTCAATCATATCTTGAATATTGTTCTTCAGAGCCCAACAATCATCAGTATTGTGTCCCAGACCGTTAGAGTGGTAAGCACACTTAGCATTTGGATTGTATTTTGGAGAGGAAGTGTTGATGTTTTGAGGAGGATCCCTCAAGGTAATCAGCTCTGCTTTCAACATGTGTTGCAAGGCTTGCGGCAATGGCATGTTGATCTTTGTAAACTGTCTTCGTGGCGCATTCTGGTTTCGCGCATTGTCTCGCTGAGGTTGTGCTGATGTAGGATTGGAGATCACAACTGCCCCCACAGATTGAGCACGGTCGGTATTGGCTCGGCTTTTCTGACCATACACAGCATTGGCTTCTTTCTTACCACCAAAAGATCTCTTCGCAGCATTTGAGGATGACTCTACATGAATCTTTCCGCTCTTGATACCAGCTTCGATACGCCCTCTTGTCAATATCAGCTTAGTGAACCTGGCTGAAGAGTTTCCAATCAGATGATTGAAGAATGGGCCAGTCAGTGTTCCCATAAACATATAAACCAACTCCCAATTGGACAAGGGTGGTTGAACTCTTCCTGCTAGATCTCTCCATTTCTAAGCATACTCTTTGAACTTCTCATCACGACCCATAGACATGCTCTGTAGTTGCATGCGAGTGGGTGCCAATTCAGCATTGTACTCGTATTGCTTGTAGAAAGCATCCACTAAGTCACTCCAAGTACGGATATGGTCACTCTCTAGCTGATAATACCACTCCAATTGAGTTCCGGACAAACTCTCTTGGAAATAGTGCATCCACAACTTTCTGTCATAGTGTGGGGGTTGATCTTCTGAACATAGGACTTCAAATGCAGCTTCGGACAAGAAATGCCATCATACTTGGCAAAATTAGGAACCTTGAATTTGGGAGGAATCACCACACCAGGAACAAGACTCAGATCATCAAAATTCAGCCCTGACATCTTCAAATTTTCCACAGCATTCAGACGGTCTTCAAGTTGTTTGTACTTGTCATCTTCATAAGAGTACTGATCATTCTCATAATCTTGTTCCTTCTTCTTAGGCTCACGCTGGTCATCTTCGTTTCCCTTGACACTTCCCTCAGTCTTGACACTCCCTTCCGAGAACTCTATCCGGCTAACCACCTTAGGACCACCTTTGTGACGTCTTCCCACGTTGAGAACGCCAATGACCTTCTTCTTTTTGTTGATGAGCTTCTTCAGATCTTCTTGGCCTTGGACCAAGCTGGTGAACATCTCCTGGAACTGAGCATTCTGAGCCTGGAGATCTTTGACAGTGTGTTCAAGAGCTATTTCTGCTAAAATAAATAGCGAGAAAATGAGAAAACCAATCTTCAATGTACCTGTTATGAAATGTCCCTTTACATCCAACGGATAGAGTTACCTACCAACTAATGGTATGGATAGCGCTACCCTAAAGGAAAGAAAAATAACATGGAAACGACCATTCTGAGTAGGTAATAAGACTCTTTTCCTTGCTCCAATCAATTCAAAATTACTTTTCCTACCTCACACTATTTTCAAAAACTTTTGAAACACTTTGTATACATTTCAGCGAGAATCATTACAAAGTCAAAGAGAAATGCCTTTTCAAAAACATATTTTCAAACACACACACACAGAAAGCAATTTATAAAGTGAGCTAATCAGTTAAGAGGCCGTAGATAATTATCGATGAAAAGGGTGCTAATACCTTCCCTTTTCATAACTGCCTCTTGTACTCCGAATGTAATGAAGGTCTTTTCCTGTTCTTTTCTCCGTCTCTTAATTGGATAAAAGAAAAGTCGGTGGTGACTCTTGCTATTCGCAACATTTGCGATAAAACGCAAAACAAACAAGTCAGTTCTCCCACCGTATCACGAACTGGCGACTATGCTGGGGAAAATCCTAGAGAGAGGCTATCTTAGGGCTTTAGATCACTTTATTGCTTTCATTGTTTGACTTATCTTCTTTACTTTTAAGGGTTGCTTGGGTATTATACTTGTGGGGGATCCTACACTCGAATCCAGGTTTCCTTAGGTAAGTAGCATTAAATCATCGCGACTGTTAGGTGTATACAAAATGGTTAAAATGATGGCTACGTTAGTGCGACACTTTGGATGTCCCGGTGCTCCTCATGTTCAGTTGAGGAAAGTATTTGGGGTCTGCGTAGTGTCATAAGCACTAACTCAACTTTTAGAACCCTAATTGACCCATCTTGGCCATTAGAAGGTAGTGAGATGGCCGACTTCGGTGCAGACTAAGGTTGGTTGATACTCGATGCTATGCTCATTAAGATTTGACTTTCGGGATGTTTCGGTCGACCACTTGGTAGTCATATTGAAATAAAGCCTACGAGAAAGATCAATGATATGAGATTCCTAGAACCCGGTTAATATTATATGACAGGTTGAACCCACTTAAACTCTGGTAGGGTAGACACCTATACCTCATGCAAGCCTTAAACCTAGGGCTATTGTGTGAATTGAGTGTGCTTGTTACTTGTTTTAAACATGGCATCATGACATCATAACATCATAACATCATATCATTTCTAACTATTTCAAGGACCTAGGGATTTATCTTTGCTTTGTTTTGTAGGAGTTATGGCTTCCGGAAAGACTATCTGAATCAACTTCATGGGTATACCTTCTAAACTCAAAGAATTAGTTTCAGAAGTTCCCGATCATGCTCAGTTTATCAAAAAGCATGGTTATCTACTTGACTTGGTTATTTCCGGTTTTGAAGAAGATATGATGCACGTCGTACTCCAGTTCTTCGATCCGAAACATCACTACTTTACATTCCCAAATTATCAATTGGTACCTACATTAGAAGAGTTCTCTAAGCTTCTTGGGATACCTATCCTTGATCAGATACCATTCACGGTCCAGAAAAATCTTCGAATACGAAGACATCGCATTAGCGTTACATCTAATGCGATCACACATTGAAGCTAATTGGGAAACAAGAAGCAGAGTTAAGGGTTTGCTTGCTAATTTTCTGATAAAGAAAGCTTGAGAATTCCTAAAGGCTATGAGTTTCCATGCATTCGAAGACATTTTGGCCTTGCTAATCTATGGCTTGGTTCTATTTCCTAATCCCGACCAGTTCGTAGACGTAAACACCATCAACATATTCCTCACTCGGAATCCTATGCGTACCTTACTTGGGGACATTCTGCATTCTCTCCACACTCGTACTACCAAAAGACAAGGAACTCTCATGTGTTGCATACCGTTACTTTCCAAGTGGTTTATTTCACACCTTCCTCAATCAGTAATGAAGAACGAGCAAAGATTGAAGTGGCCTCAAAGGTTGATGTCACTCTCTCGTTCAAATATCCGTTGGGGTCTTTTTTCTCAAAAGGACTTCACTTTCATTGAGCGTTGTGGGGTATTCCCTAATGTACCACTCCTTGGCATAAGGGGAGGTATCACTTACAAACCTTCTCTAGCTCTACGTCAGTTTGGTTATACTCGAAGAGATGGTCATCATGATATGCTTCTCCAAGATATTGGTTTGACTATGAAAACGATCTGCATAACTACTGTCGAAGATTTGTGCACGCTTGGGGCATGGTGAAGAAGGCTGATACCAAGACTTTGGGGCACAAAAATTCCATTCCTTGGGAACCTTACCTCAAATGGGTGCGAGCTCGAGCTCAAAACCTCATGATGCCGTTTACAGTCATTCTACCCGTGGTTATGGAATCTATTGCTGAAGGTGACGAACCCTATATCATTCTCCATCCAAACATGACTACTAATTTCAAAGACTTAAAGAGATTCTGGATTCAGATTAAAGGAGAAAGGGATACATTCAAATTTCAGTGATATGCAAGCGATAAAAGAGTATTGGAGCTGACGAAGCTACTTCACAAGGAGCAAAGCATTAACACCTACTTCAACACAAAGAGGAAGCGTCCATGGGAGACCTAAGCTCTAGGAATATCTTTTTATTTGTTTAAAATTTCTTTTGTACTTGCTAAAGATAGAGTAATAAAAAGTTTGTTCGTGCTTGTTTAACAAATTTAAATTCCTAAGGTCCTTGAAAACATTGCATTGCATAAAATCGCATATCATGGCATAACATTTCATAACAGGTACATTGAAGACCATTTTTCTTATTCTCTCGCTGTTTATTTCAGCAGAAATGGTTCTTGAACAGACTGTCAAACATCTCCAGGCTCATAACGCCCAATTCCAGGAGATGATCACTAATTTGGCCCAAGGCCAGAACGATATGAAGAAGCTCATCACCAAGAAGAAGAAGACCATTGGTATTCTCAACATCAGAAGAAATCACAAGGGTCCAGTCAAGGTGGTCAGACAACTCGAATTCTCAGACAAGAGTGGCGAAACTAAAGGAAGTATAAAAAATAATGAAGGAAGCCATCATGAGTCTGAAAACGAAGAGGAAGACTATGCGAGCGAGTAGTATCCTTCTTACAACAAAAAATACAAGCAACTTGAAGACGGTCTGAATAATGTGGAAAATCTGAAAATGTCAAGAGTTAACTTTGATGATCTGAGTCTTGTTCCTGTTGTGGTAATTCCCCTCAAGTTCAAAGTTCCTACCTTTGCCAAGTATGATGGCATCTCTTGCCCAAAGCTGCATCTAAATTCCTATGTTCTGAAGATCCATCCTCATAATGAAGACAAGAAATTATGGATCCATTTCTTTCAAGAGTGTTTATCCGGAACTCAGTTGGAGTGGTATTATCAGCTAGAGAGTACCCACATCCATACTTGGAATGACTTAGCGGATGCTTTCTACAAGCAGTACCAGTACAATGTTGAATTGGCACCTACCCCGCATGCAACTACAGAGCATGTCTATGGATCGTTGCGAGAAGTTCAAAGAGTATGCCCATAAATGGAGAGATTTAGCAGGCAGTGTTCAACCACCCTTGTCCAATATGGAGTTGGTTGACATGTTTATGGGAACACTAACAGGCCCATTCTTCAATCATCTGATTGGAAACTCTTCAGCCGTATTCACCGAGCTGATATTAACAGGGGAACGTATCGAAGCTGGAATCAAGAGCGAAAAGATTCAAGTAGAAACATCTTCAAATGTTGCGAAGAGATCTTTTGGTGGTAAGAAAGACGCCAATGCTGTGTATGGAGAGAAGAGCCATGAAAAAGCTGATTGCAATCAGTCTGTGAGGGCAGCTGTGATCTCCAATGCCATACCAACGCAACCTCAATGAGACAACACGCGTATGCAGAACGCGCCACGAAGACAGTTTACAAAGATCAACATGCCGTTATCTCAAGCACTACAACACATGTTGAAAGAAGAGCTCATTACTTTGAGGGATCCTCCTCAACACATCAACACTTCCTCTCCAAAGTATAATCCTAATGCAAGGTGTGCATACCACTCCAACAGCCCAGGGCACGACACCAATAACTGTTGGACCCTGAAGAACAAGATTCAAGACATGATTGAAGCAAGGGAATTTGAATTCAACCTTCCCGTCGAAACTCCGAATGTGATCAACGCACCAATGCCCGACCATGGTAAAATTTCAAAAGCTATTGACAATGACTCCTATGTTTATGATGTGAATGAGCTGACTATTCCTATGATGACTGTCAAGAAAGATTTGCTGCACGCCGGTGTATTTCCAGGGTGCCCGAACGATTGTTGTTGGTGTGCAATTGAATCTGACATATGTGTTTGGTTGAAGAGGCATATGCAACGCATGATGGACAATCGAGAAGTGTTATTTCTGAAGCCTCCATCTGTGGAGAATCTGTGTGAAGACGTTTCTAAAAATCTGAGGATCAAAGACGTAAACGAAGCCATACCAGAAGTCTGGGATACCTTGGGGCAGCCAAGTGGAAATTTTGATTTCATGGTTAAATATACCGCTCCCGAAATTTACAAGATTCCAATTGAAGATATCAAGGAAACCGGATAGGGAGACGATTACCCAGAAGAGTATGCTGATGTGAACATAATAAGGATCACCTCTGCCGATCCTACGCCTAGAGTGGCACCCCTAATTATTACCTCCCCTAAACCAATACCATATTCCTCTAACAAAGATATACCTTGGAATTATGGAGCCGAAGTTTACTATCATGGCGTCAAGCAAGAACCTTTGACCATTGAAGACATTGTAGTTGAAGCTACCAATCCTGACATCGATAACATCACCGGATCAAGAAAGGTAACCAGAACCGAAAGAGTATGTTACCCAGGGATCTGTCCTCCGAAAGAAACTACTACACCAATTCACATTCCTGCTATCGAACCAATTCCCGAAGCTAGAGGGAAAGAAAAAGTAACTCATCCCGCTCGCATGTATACCAAAGGAAGTTGTTGAGGATACCTCCAAGCAAGAAATGGAGGAAATTATGAAGATCATCAAGAAGAGCGACTACAATGTTGTGGAATAGTTTGGAAAAACTCCGTCAAAGATATCCATGCTAGCTCTGCTATTGTGCTCTGAGGTTCATGCTAAAGCCATAGTAAAGTTTTTGAAGAATGCTCATACCGCAAGACACTCTCGCCGATCAATTTGAAGGTTGTATTACAGCCCCGACCAACAATGGTTTAGGTTTCTCCGACATCGATTTAACTCATGCCAAGAGGAAACACAACAAAGCCTTGCACATCTCCATTGAATTTAAGGGCACTACATTGTCTCACGATTGGTGGATATGTGTTCTACTCTAAATGTTATGTCAAGAGCGTTCTCGACCGACTTAATGCGGAAGAAGTGGTCATGAAGCCCAATGACATAATTGTAAGAGCTTTGATGGTTCAAAAGAACAGACGGAGAGCTCAACTGCCGCTAAAGTCGGTTCCAGACTTTTGACTCTACTTTCTTTGTCATGGACATTCGTCCAACTTATTCTTTCCTACTCGGACGCCCTTGGATACATGGGGCAAAGGCCATCACCTATACCCTACATCAAGTCAAGTATCCAATGAAGGGAAGATTGTTATAGTATGTGAAGAAGAATATATAGTAAGCCATCCGCAGTCATTCCGATACATTGAAATGGAAGGTGAATTCATTGAAACCCCTCGCTCAAGCTACAATTCCCGAGTCATGCCTGACTCTCCCGTCACTCCCGGTTACTAGAGTTCCACCGAAGATGGCCTCACTAAAAGACGCCAAAGCTATGGTTGAGGAAGGAGGTTGTACTATTTGGGGTCAGCTCCCCGATGTTCCATTCAAATCTAACAAGACTGGTTTAGGCTTCACTATCAAAGGTCAGAAGATGATACGCCGCGAACGTGCCAACAAACTTCCTTTCCATATCAAATCGGAGTCCATGCTATAGAAGACGAGGATGACAACTTCGACATCAACAATTGGATCTTCCCAAATCCAGACGACGGACTCAACAATTGGAAGACTGAAGATGTTATACCATTCTCCTTTAGACAAAAGTAATTGCTTTTATTGCTTTTATGCTTTCAAACAATAAAATTTAAGCCTACTGCCTTGCCTGGGGCACCACAACTCGTTTGTGAGGGTTATTATTTGTCATTCACATATTTTCATTCAACCAATCATTGGACTTTTGCATTCAAATATTGTTCTTTTTACTTTATCACCCTTTTCAGAAAGCTATGTGTTCTTACATACACCCACATAATACACTGCAGATTCACTCCGAATCTCGTCAATAACGACTCTGCTATTGCTAAATATGACTTCGATAATCCGATCTACTGCCGAAGATGAAGGTGAGGAAGATTGTAAAGTTCCAAGAGAACTTGCCAGGCTACTACAACAGGAAAAACAGGTTATACAGCCACACGAGGAGCCAGTCGAGGTTGTGAATCTAGGTACTAACAAAGACAGAAAGGAAATCCAGATAAGTGCGGTCTTAAGAGCAATATCAAGGAGAGATTGGTCCAGATGCTGCGAGACTATATCGCGATTTTTCTTGGTCCTACGAAGACATGCCAGTTTAAACATTGACATTGTGGTACACCGACGACCAACCGAAAGAAGGTTTTCTCCTGAAGCGAAGGTTCTGTATGCATCCCGAGATGTTCGAGAAAATCAATGCCGGGTTATGAAACATTCAATGTCGGTTTTCTAGCCGTTACTTATCCAGTGGGTTGTGAACATGGTGCCCGCACCTAAGAAGGATGGAAAAGTATGTATGTGTGTGGACTACCGAGATATGAACAAAGCAAGTCCGAAGACGATTTCCCACTTCCACATTTTGATGTCCTCGTTGATAACACCGCTCAACACAAGGTTTCTCCTTCATGGATGGTTTCTCTAGTTACAATCGATCAAAATGGCTCAAGACATGGAAAAGACTACTTTCATTACAGTGGGGCATATTCTCATACAAAGTCATGCCGCTTTGATCGAAGAACGCTGGTGCACATATCAACGTGCCATGGTAACTTTATTCCATGACATGATTCATCACGAGATAGAGTTCTACGTCGATGACATGATAGCTCGATCACAAACTAAAGAAGAACATCTCGATCATTTGCAGAGCTGTTTCGAGATGAAGAAATATGACTAAGACTTAATCCTAACAAGTGCACCTTTGGAGTCAGATCCGGTAAACTCCTGGGATACGTTGTCAGTGGTAAAGGTATTGAAGTTGACCCTGCCAAGGTTAAATCTATTCAATAAATGCCAGCTCCCCATACAGAAGGAAGTCAGAGGTTTCTTGGGATGACTAAACTACATTTTTAGATTCATTGCACATCTAATTGCTATTTGTGAGCCAATCTTCAAGTTAGTGAAGAAAGATCAAGTAGTGAAATGGAACAATGATTTCCAGACAGCTTTTGAAAAAATCAAGGAGTACCTACAAAATCCTCCTATCCCGATGCCACCAACAAAGAAAGACCTATTATCATGTACTTAACGGTATTAGAGAACTCAATAGGGTGTGTATTGGGGAAACATGACGAGTCTGATGAAAAGAGTATGCAATATACTATTTTAGCAAAAAGTTTACTGACTGTGACATAAGATACTCACAACTTGAGAAAACTTGCGCGCTTATTGGGCTGCTCGTCGACTAAGACAATATATGTTGACTCACACTACCTTGTTGATCTCTAAGATGGATCCGATATAATACATATTCGAGAAACCTGCTCTCTCTGAAAGAATATCAAGATGGCAAATGATCTTGACCGAATAAGACATCTATTATACTACTCGGATGTCAATCAAAGGAAGTATAATAGCCGATCATTTAGCTCATCAAGCCGTAGATGACGACCGCCTATGCATTTCGAGTTTCCAAATGAGGATATTATGTTAGTTAACGATTATGAAAACCCGGACTGATTTAAGGACCGAACCAGATCCCGATGGACCATGGTCTTTGATAGAGCCTCGAATGCACTTGGCAATGGTATTGGCGCCATCATTACATCTCCCAAGCGGACACACGCCTTTCATCGCCAAACTATGTTTCGACCGCACCAATAACATGGCCGAATTGAAGCATGCATCATGGGTTTCAAAGTCGCTATTGACTTAAGAATCTAATTCTTGCAAGTATGGAGACTCAACTTTGGTGATCAGTTAAAGGTGATTGGGATATGAAGCATCCGAATCTCATTCCATATCGGGAGCATGTGTTGAATCGATCCCTTACTCAAGAAATCACTTTTGATCACATCCCACGAGAAGAGAACTGGCCATGCACGATTAACTACCATTTCATCTTTGTTTAAGGTCGATGGGACAACGAAGCTCCCAAATTACTATTGTAAGACTAGACGAACCAGATACGTAGAACTTGATACCAAGGAACAAGAGAAACCTTGGTTCTACAAAGGAAGAGGTATCTCGAGGCTCAGGAATATCCCGCAGTGGCATCTGTCAATGATAAGAATTTATTAAGAAGATTCGCCTCCAAATTTTTTCTCAAAGAACGGCATCTTATACAAGCAATCATGACTTGTGCTTACTCCATCGTAGATCGAAACAATGGAATGAATCATGGAAGAGTTACATGAAGCATTCGGTACTACCCAAAGGGACATATAATGTCTAAGAAGATTCTAAGAGTAGGTTATCGTTGGTCCACCATGAAGCCGATTATTACCGCTATGTTCGATCTTGTCACAAATGCCGATATACGCAGACAAAGTGCACATACCTCCATTCCATTGAATTTCTGATCGCTCAATGGCCTTTCGCAATGTGGGGAATTGACATGATTGGAGAGATTAAACCCACCGCTTCCAATGGACAACATTTCATCCTTATTGCTATTGATTAGTTTACCAAATGGGTAGAAGCAGCCTCGTTCGCATCTGTTACCAAGAATGTTGTGGCTCGATTCATCAAGCATAATCTTATCGGTCGGTATGGCGTCCCCGAAAGTATTATCACAGATAATGGTACCAATCTCAATAACAAAATGATCACCGAACTCTACACGCAGTTCAAGATTAAGCATCACAATTCTTCTCCATGTCGGCCAAAGATGAACGGCGCAGGGGAAGCCGCCAACAAGAATCTTAAAAAGAGTATAGAGAAGATGACAGTGACATATAAGGATTGTCATGAGATGTTGTCATTTGCTCTCCACGGTTATCGCACTAAAATACAAACATCTACAGGGGCAACCCCCTTCTCTCTCGTATATGGTATGGAAGCACTCCTACCTATTGAGGTTCAAATAACCTCAATCAGAGTAGTCCAGGACGCAGAGTTAGACGAAGACGAATGGGTCCTGACTCGCCTTGACCAGATCAACTTGATCGATGAAAAATAGCTCGCAGCCATCTGCCATGGACAAATATACCAGAAGCGAATGATTAGAGCATTTAATAAAAAGTCAAGCACCGAGTCTACCAAGTCGATGATCTAGTAGTCAAGTGCATCATTCTTCCACAAGGTGACCCTGCAAATGGATCGCCACCCATGAGGGACCATTTGTAGTAAAACATTATTTTCAAAGATAGCTATGTTACTAAGCACTATGGACTGAGAAGACTTCGCACTCGTGAACGTAGACATAGTAAAAAATACTACGCATAAACGAGACCCACTAGGTTGATTGGCCTAGGCAAAAATAAGGAGATCCCGCGAACCAAAAAGGTTCTGCAAAGGTTAAGGATATATATATACAAGAATGTACACCGGCAAGTCGAAAACCTACAAAGGCGGTTCAAAAAGGGTATCCCGTTAGATGAAAACCCGAAAGGATGGTCTAGGAAAAGTTAGGATTTAAGCTGCACTATGTCTCTCGCCTAGATCACCTATTTACTGACTACACTACTATCAGCTTCAAGATTCGAATGGCGCAAATCAGTTTAACCACTTTCTTCTGACAGCAAGGGGATGATATAGTCGAAATATATGAGCAATAACATAGTTGAAACTTGACAAGAATGTTTCCACGTAGCTTTTTACTATTCTGACAATTTCATCTTGTGTACAAAATGCCTGACTATAGGCCACTTTTCAAATTTAATGCAAAGTCCTCTTTTCCAGCTCTAATTTTCATTGTTTTGTTTGCATAAAGTCCAATGATTGCTTTGAATGATTATATGCATATGACAATAAACATCTATTCCCAAACATATGAAAAGCGAACAGAAACAGTAATTACTACAAGTTCTAGGAATTGAGATGACGACTAAAGTCACCAATACATCCCCACAGAGTCACTTTCACAAGAAATACCTCCACATGATCATCTCTACAATCCCCACAGAGCCAACACTCTCCTTACAAAGACAAATCTTCTCCAATGAAGTATTACGTTATCATCTCCTCCCAATAATGTTCAAACATTTCATCTTCATCACGTTAGTCCCCAAGCAGTGATCCTATCATCTTCATCACATTAGTCCCCAAGCAGTGATCCTATCAGTTTCAACTTCATCACGTTAGTCCCCGAGTAGTGATTCTATCATCTTCACCATATTAGTCCCTGAGCAGTGATTCTATCAGCTTTAACCTCATCACATTAGTCCCCGAGCAGTGATCCTCTACATTCATCATGTCAGTCCCTGAGCAATGATCCTATCGGACTTACCTACACTCAAGTCATCACGCAGGTCCCGAGCAAGAACACATTAACCAATTACATCGGCCTCCAAGTAGTAACAGTTATTCCATACCACATCGTCCCCCAAAGAAGGTCTATACACAAGATATTCATCCTCAACGAGTATCTCTCAATGATTATCATTCCCCAACAAAGAATATCCGGACTTGAAACTTGGTCGATAGTGCATCGAGGAATCAATCTCCTTTATCCCCAGCTAGGGTTTTCCACAACTTCATCCCCAAGAAGAAATCAAAGATCTCCAAGAAATGTTCCTATCTTCTTCAAGATGGATATGTTTTAAATACCACAACATCTACATTCATACATTATTCAAAAATCATAACATATGCATATATCATTCACGAACATTGTCATATACACGCATGCATCATAATCGCATAAAGCTAACCATATCCTCTCAAGATTTATTTCCCCAATGTAAAAGCTATTTTCCAAATGGAAGGTCAAAGATTAATACCCGAAACAAGACGGGAGAACTATCTGAACGACCATGCAAATTATTTCCAAACAATAGGTCAAAGATTAATACTCGAAACAAGACGGAAGAACTATCTAAATGACCATGCAAAGTATTTCGGCATAACAGTCAAATATTAACACCGAAACGAGATGGGAAAACTATCAAGGCGACTAATCTACTATGAACTCCCAAACCCATAAAGTTTACCAATAAATAGAGCACTATGGGTTAATACCCGAAACAAGACGGGAAAACTATCTATATTCTGACGAATATTCATCTCAGAAATAGCCAAGACAAAAGGCTTATTCTGACTCTCTCTTATTATCAACCGCCTCGGATGGCATCTTAAACCCATCTCCGACTACACATCCTCATCTCTCCGGATGGCATATTTAAGCCCATCTCTGATATTTCTCTCATCCAAAAGACAAATCCAGAGTCTAGCATACGACTCACTCTCTAGCATTAGCTTCTCCAAATGGCATCTATAAGCCTATTCCAACAGCATCGTCAACTCGCCGATCCAATTCCATACAAAAATGAAAGTGCAAATTTTAGGTACTTGAGTGTTCAATCATCTTCTACCTTCGTGTCACGAAAGGAAAGCATACCAATCTAACCCTTCTGGTACAAGAAGATTGAACAGGGGCAACTTTCATACCCCAAAATTTTCCCTCCTACTTCTCAAGACAATTCACATCTTCATACTTAAGGACTTCACAAGGGTTGACCAAACAAACCCTCTCCTAAGCAATAAATCTAAATTAGGGTTTTTCTCCTCTCAAGTCAAAATGGATTTCCAATTCTCCAAGTGGTCATCATACCTCATCATATATTTCAAGGATCACCATGTCAAATTTCAAGCCTTACAAGTCAAATTTGCTCATCTAATTGCTCGATGGTTGAAAACAACTATATTGGACAAAAGTCAATCGTGGTCAACATACATCAAACTTCATAATTTTTGGTCAACATCGTGGTTACCATGATTCCTCAAGGAAAGTCAAGATTTGATCAAAAGTCAAAGTTTCTAAATTAGCGTTTCAAACAAAAGTCAATGAACATTGACCAAGCATAACTTTCACATACTTTATCAGAAAATTTTCCACCAAAGCTCATTTTTAAGGGAATTCAATTCTCTACAACTTCATGTCTCACAAGCTTGGGCCAAAAATGCTTCATTTGGATGTTATGGATCAAAATATTACGTGTCTTTTAAAAGTCAACAAAAGTCATCTTTTGCAATGAAGTTCATGAACATGGAAACTTCAATGAAGATAAAACCAAAAGGAGTATTTAGAGGACATCTTGATCTTTCTAAAAAGTCCAAGAACACTAAAAAATGTTTAAAATTGAGCAAGATACAAATTGTGCAAGTTTGACATTTTTGAGCAGGTACATGAAGAGAAATACTTGAAAAAATCAATTTTTTCCCGAAATGGGCCTAACGTTTAATGGTTCAAACTTGTTTCTTATCTGAATTAAAACCTCCAAGCCCAAGGCCACGCCTTTTATCTTTTATTTTTATTTATTTTGGATTTTTATTCATTAAAAACCAATTTTATTAAAATAAAAAATATAAAAGGAAAGCATTACGTGCAAGGATTGTTTTTCAACATTCTTGAAGCCCAAGCAAGCCATATGAGCTGATATTTTCGAAATTATTGAGATTGGCAAGAGATTTGATTGAAATTAGTTCAAAAAAGGAAAATTTTGGTTTAATTCCAATCAAATATTTTTGCATTGATGAGCATATATTTTTTCATTGATTCTTGACCTAATACCATCCATTATATATATACACTAATCCCAGATGCCAAGGGGATGAAACTTCATGCTCAAGGAACCCTAACCTAGCTTTAAAAATCCATGACCTTCAAGCAATTGGAAGACCTATTTTTGCTCCGATTCAAGCCAAACCAAGAATTCCAATCGCTCGAGTCGATCAAGACCTTCATCATCAACCAAAACATCTATAAACGAGAAATTACGATCATGGTTTGCTCTTTAAAACTCAAAATCGATTTTAATGATTCATGCATATTTAACTTAATTTGATTGCATATTCATGTTTGTATGACTATTTCGATGCTTTTTGGATAGTTTGATTGAAGTTTAGACTTAGGTACGAAGAGACCATTGCTAGGGTTTGAAACCTTGAATTGGGGTCTTCCAAAATAGGTAAAATTAGAGCAAATTAAAGGCACCATCGCTCAAGGGATCAAACCGAGTTGATCCATGTCCCCATAACAAATTTATATTGCATATTTCTTGATTTTGATTTCTTGTGGGTATAATGATTGACAAAATCGAGGCATAGGTTTTAGCAACGAAATCTGCCGTTGGTAAAAGCCTGAAAATTCAAACAGGGAAGACAACCCCTTCGCGCGCGATTTGGTTTTAACTATTTTTAGAAAATTATTTCCCTTGTAATATTATTGTTTCATATGCCTAACACGATTGCAGGCTAGCTCATATGGCTAGGCAGCGCGCGTGTGAGGGTAAGGACCAGAGTTCGATCCTTGGCTCCTACATATCTTTTTTTTACCTTTTGCAAAACTAACTAATGTCCATGTTTTTTCAATATTTTTCTTTTCAATTTCTTTTCCAATTTAATTTCTTTTCAAATAGTTTTTTTAACACCATAAAAATCACAAAAATTATTTCTTTTTTGCATTTAGGTGAGAAAAATATTTATTTAATTTTTAACATAAAAAAATAATAGTTTTCATTTATATTTTAATTAATTGTTAGTTAAACATTAAATTAACCTTTAATTATTTTTCTCCATTAAAAGTAATTCAAAAAATTCCCAAAAATATTTTCTTCTATAGTAATTAGGATTACTAACCTAAAACCTTTTTCCTACTAATTTTCAAAACATTTTTCTAACATTTTGTTATTATTCTGATTATCTATTTCTTATTTCGTATATACAATTCTAGTAAGGTTGTATAGTCGCAAATTTATCATGTAATAGCGTAGATTTACATTTTCTCGCTTTACTTTCCGACTCCTATTATGTATCTTCCCAAAGCCATGTAATAGCGTAGGATTTACTTTCCGCACTTTAATTTTCGCATATATTTAATCGCTAGTAATTAGCGTGTATGGTAAGATTAAAACAACATATATCACTTTTAAATACAAGATAAATATCTAAATACAAACACTTTGTTTGCACCCACTCACACCTTAGGGTATCCTCTTGTATCCTTTAGAATACACGGTCATGTCCTCGAACATAGGGATATCTTAGCTAAGACGCTCATGAATAATATCATCACAAAGGTAATATGGTGAACTCGACTTTGAGAATTTGTTTTGCTTTTTTATCAAAAATGTTATGGATAGCAAGAGTCGCCACCGACTTTTCTTTTATCCAATTAAGGGAAGGTGAAAAGAACAGGAAAAGACCTTCGTTAGATTCTAGTAAGGGAGAAGGTTATGAAAAGGAAGGTACTAGCACCTTTTCATCCGTAGTTATCGGCTCTTAGTTGCTTTTAGCTCACTTTAAAATTGCTTTCTCTGTGTTTGACAAAATGTTTTGAAAAGGCATTTCGCTTTGACTTTGTAATGATTCATGTAGGAATGTATACAAAGTGTTAAAAAATGTTTCATTTTGAAAAGAGTTTGAACTTTGACAAAAGTGTGTGGTGTGAAAAGTATTTTGATAGAGCAAGCAACTAAAAGTCTTATTACCTACTCAGAACGGTCGTTTTCATGTTGTTTCGCTCCTTTAGAATAATGCTATCCATACCATTAGTTGGTAGGTACCCTTATTCGCTTGATGTGAAGGGACATTCAAGGGACATCGGATGGTGATAGAAGGCAACTTGTAGGAGTATCCTAGCACATTCAAGGGACGATCATCACTGTAGGCAAAAATCGAGGGACGAGATCATGTATTCGAGGCTACATCGTGGGTCTATGATCTTTGTATCGGGACTATGATGATATGTTTGTAGGCAACGATGCTAGGATACCTCACGCTCGAGGACTTGACCTTTTAAAAGGCAACGAGAGAATTACCCTAAGGGTGCATGTGTGAAAAGAGTGTGTTGAATTGATATGTTATCTTGCAATTAGAAGTGATCTATGTTGTTTTTATCTTGCCACACGCCTAGTTACTAGCTTATAGGGTGCGTAAATAAATCATGGAAAGTAAAGTGCGGAAAATAAAGTCCTACGCTATTACATGGCTTTGGGGCAATTATAATTGGAGTGCGGAAAGTAAAAGTCCTAATTAAACTATTACATCCCATGAGCGCTACATAATATTGAAATAAAAGCGAGAAAATAGTCCAAACATTACAACCTGTGAGCGGATACATAATCAAAAAATGTAAGAAGTTCGCATAAGGAAAAAAAATGTTAGTAAAAATAAGGTTTTTGAATGAGGAAAAAGATTTTAAGTTAGTCATGCTGATTAGATGATATGAAATTTTTTTGGGAATTTTCTGGATCGATTTTGATAATTAAAAGCAATTAAAAGTCAAATTAATGGTTAATTAGTAATTAATTAAAATATGCATGCAAAAATATTAATTTTAATGTCAAAAATTAAATAAGTATTTTTCTGATTAAAATGCAAAAGGAAAATATTTTTGGTGATTTTTAAATGCATGAGAAAAATATTTGAAGATAAATTAAATTGAATGAAAATATTAAAAGAAAAAAGAAAAAAGAAAATGTTAGTTTTCAATTGTAAAAATAAGGAGGAGGTCGATCAAGGACCCTGGAGAAATCCCACATGCGTTACCAACTGAGCCAAGGTGTCTTGGTGTTTAACATCTGCAAGCAATTGTTTAAAAAGGATAAACGTGTCATATTTTGAATTTTTAGCACAACACGCTGCGGCGCCCGTGTGTAACGTGAGAGCGAATCAGATGGAGCCATTGTGCCACGCATGCCTCGCCAGGGTCAAACGAGTCAGCGACGCCAAGCCCTAGCTCCGGTCGTCTTCTCTGATCACCAAAAATCCAAACCTGCAAAAATAAGCAAAATAAAGAACAAAGAGGGACCCTACCACCCTAATTCGAGGGCTGCGAACACAATGGTGGTGTCCGTTTGTCTTGAATCACCTCAGAAATTGAGTTTCAAGAAGATAACATAAACCGCCCTAACAATGGTGTAACACGATTTGACGCTCAACCTCATGAACGATGGCCCGATCCTCTATGATATCTCATGATCATGTTAAAATGGTTAGTTTCAATTAAAACATGCTAATATTAAAAATTCAAAACAACAAGAATGCAAATTGGAGCTTCATGATATGCACGATTCATGCGTGTTTGGCCATGGATAGTGATGTATACTTACTCAATCTTACCTCAAGAACACAATGGAATGATTAAAAGTGGATGGAAGCAAGATTTCAAATTTCCAACTTTGAAAAATTTGAGAGAATTAGGTTGCTTCAAGAGGCTAGGGTTTCGCTCCTTGGTCTGTGAATGCATTAGGTATTTATAGAGCAAGAGATTGGAGCAAAAATAATGAAAAAGATGTGGCTTTTAATGCAAAAATATTTTCTTCTTCAATTTTAATCAAATCTTTCCAAAATTTGATTTTCTTCCTTGTATGATCTTGCACAAAATTGGCATGTATTGGGCTTCCTTGGTCCTCAAGTTTGATAGAAGTCCAACCCAACTTGTTTTACACTTGTTTTCATATTTTATTTAATTTAAATTTGAATTAAATGCTTTTAAATTCAAAATAAATCAAAAAATAAGAAAAGGGTCGTGGAAAGCCATCAAGAGGTCTTGAATAATATTATGATCAAGTTTGGATCATAAAATTATAGGCCCATTTGGAAAAAATTGGATTTTGTCAAATATTTTCTTTAGTAATTCTTCAAAATGCCCAACTTGTGCAAGGTGTATTTTGCTCAATTTTTAACATTTTTGAGTGTTCTTGGACTTTTTAGAAATCTCTAGATGTCCTATAAACAACCTCTTTGGTTTCATCTCAATTGGAGTTTCCATGATCAATAACACTTCTTTACAAAAAGTTGACTTTTTGTTGACTTTGAAAAAGACCTGTAATGTTTTGATCCATATCTTCAAAATGAAGAATTTTCTGACCATGCTTGGGAGACATGAAGTTGTAGAGAATTGAATTTTCTTCAAAATGAGAGGTGGTGGAAAAATTTCGATAAAGTATGAGAAAGTTATG
>CM038796.1:102749631-102958220 GCA_021764765.1 Vicia sativa | reverse complement strand
CACATAAAGCGAGATGCCAAAGCTAATGCATGAGTATGGTATGCATGATATATTTTTTCTAATGCAAATGATGCATGATTTCTACGATACCGTTGAGAGAAGAAGACATCCTTTGGGGAATCAATTGAGCGGTCTTGTTGTAATAAGAGTTCACTAGGGATGATCAATCGATTCTCGGGGAAGAGACTTAGTTGGGAGTTGGCACTATAAATGGATGTCATCGCCCGAACTTTCAAGCGGCATTGGGGAGAAAGGGATAAATATGTCGATCGAGAACTTTCCTCCACCTCAAAAATTTACGAGCAGATTCAAACTACGGTAAGGGTTGCATGGCTAATGCCGTGATATGACATGGATGAATGAATGAATGCATGCGTGAGTATCTACGGTTGATGCATTGGGTTATCGTTGAATTCCAAACCGCGTTGAAAATCGGATGAGAGCGCACATAATCAAGTTATGGATGCTAATGCAAAGACTTCCTCACGGGAATATCTTATGATTACTCGTAATCATCAAGAGATCTTGATTACTCGATTCGGAAAGTAATACTTGAGAGTCGATCCAGCTGTCATCATTAAGTAAATCAAAGCAATTTTAAGTTTCAAATTTCCTTTGTTTCACCATTTTGAATGATTTGAATTTTTTCTAAAACAAACAGCTGACATTAAGTTAATCATGCGGAAAAGATAAAAAGTAGGACAAGAAAAGAAGTTCAAGCGAGACAATTTTTATTTAAAATATGAGAAGATAACTCATAAGTAAGAGTTTTGTACATAAAGATGCATTCCTTTAGGAGGAACATACGGAAAAAGTGAATCTATTACACATTTCTTAAAACAACAACGAAATTAGGCCAGAAACTCCATTGAGCGAAACATACTATTCCCCTCTGTTCTATTCTTCATCCTTACTTACGATATGGTGATTGAACTAATTCTTTCCATATGAGCTTTTGTTGTGTACGGAGATGCGTCTTTGGACATTATGTCCTTACATTCCCTAACTTGTGAACCATTTTTGAAAATTTTTGGTTCAAGGATATTTACCCTTTTTTGCTTAATACCCTTCGGGTTTTATTCACGGGCTTAATTTTTTCTTCTTCTCTTTTTTTTTTAGACATAATACTTCTTGACGCGTCACGAGTTGATAGCGTGTGCCAGTCTTCTCCATCCATGTTGGTGAGGACAAAACTCTCCGAAAACTTTCTTTACCACGTATGGTCCTTCATAGTTTGGCACCTTTCCACGAGGGTCTGTGGGAGAGATTATCCTCTTTAGCACCATTAGCCCACTTTGAACTTCATGGGGCGTACTTTCTTGTCAAAAGCCCTCTTGATTCTTTTACGTAAAGTTGGCCATGATTCTTTGTCGACCCTCTTTTCTTGATCAGATTGAGTTGGTCGTATCTATTACGGACCCATTCCGCCTCTTGAACTCATTTCCATCCAGAACTCTAAGAAGGAATCTCAACTTCTATAGAAATCTGCCTCCATACCATACACAAGTGAGTAAGGTGTCGCTCCGGTTGAAGTGCGAATGGGCGTTACTGCCCGTGCAGAAGGCAACATCTCGTACCAATCCTTATCGTCTCCACCATCTTTCGAAGGATCTTCTTGATATTCTTATTGGCTGCCTCGTGACACCATTCATCTTTAGTCTGTAGGGATGAGTTGTGATGATCGATCTTGAAGGTGTCACATACTCCTTCATCATCTTGTTGATTAAGTCCCATTATGGTTGATAATCTTGCTAGGAGTACCGTAGCGACAAATTATGTTGTTCTTGATAAGCGGGTAACCACTTGTCGTGTCACATTCACATATGAAGCTGCCTCAACCCACTTGGTGAAGTAGTCTATGGCGACTAGTATGAAGCGATGCCCATTGGAAGCTTTATTTCAATCATTCGATCATATCAATTCCCCACATAGAGAATGGCCAGGAGAGGTCAAAACATTGGTGAAGGTGGCACATGCATCTTATCGTGAATCGACACTTGTGACATTCATCGCATAAACAACCAGATCTGTTCCATGGTCATCCAATAGTAACCAGCCCGAGAATCTTCTTTGCCATTGCATTGCGTGAACACCAAAAGAACCTTCATGAATTTCTTTGATAAGTTGATGCGCCCGTGTACATCCGCATCTGAGCAAGACCAAATCAAAATTCGCTTGTACAACCCCTTCTCAAGAAAAAGTTGGCGAAGACTTCCTCAAAGTCTTCTTATCGATGATGGATGCCCTTACGGGTACTCGCCATTCTCTATATATGCTTGATATCATAAAACCAAGGTTTAACAAGTCGTTTCCTCATCAACCATCACTGTTAGCCGGGTTCATCTAGGCCTCGATAGTGATGGAAGGTGCTTCATTAGCCCATGACCTTGAACATTGAAGACAAAGTGGCTAAAGCATCGACTAGCGATTTTCCTCTCTAGGAATGTGATGGAAAGTGATCTATCAAAGTATGGTATTAGCTTGAACGCAGATCTTTATGCGGAATCGACTTTTCATTCGAGTTTCCACTCCCCTTTGACACGGCAAATGACAAGTCTTGAATCTCCATAAACTTCAAAATTTTGATTCTCAAATCAATGGCTTCTATCCGAAAATACAAGCTTCATATTCCGCCATGTTGTTGGTACAATCAAGCAGATCTGGCGTTGAAAGGAATATGAAAACATTCGGAAATTATGATTGCCCTATGCGTGCTCCTCTTGCATTGGGCGCTCCATCAAACACAAGTGTCCACGGGATCTGGTTGGGTCTTCCTACAGTGGGAATGTTGCATTCTCTAATAAACATGACATCTTCATCGGGAAGTCAAACCTCATCGGTTGATAGTCCTCCATAGGTGGTGGGCGAGATACTCACGATACCACACTTCCCTTGATAGCTTTCGGGTTACATATTGAATGTCGTATTCGGATAGTAACATTTGCCAACGTCTGATCCTTCCAACCAAAGCTGGCTTTTGAAGATGTATTTGATAGGATCCATCTTGGATATCAACATTGTAGTGTGACACACCATGTATTGTCTCGGTAGACGTGCGCTAAAACACAACAAGTTTTTCTAGCAAAGGTACCGACTTTCACATTCGGTGAACTTCTTACTCGGATAATAGATTGCATGCTCCTTTCTTCCGTTTCATCATATTGAGGAACCTGACCCATAGATCCTTGATCTTATGAGGTACATTATGAGAGGTCTTCAGTCTGAGCGGTATCAAGATAGGCGGTTCTTGTAAGTACTCCTTGATCTTGTCAAATGCTCGTGACAATTATCATTCCATACAATGGCGATCTTTCTTCAACAATTTGAATAAAGGTTCACAGTAGGTACATCAAATGTGATATGAGCCGGAGATGTAATTTAAGCGTCCCAGAAACCACAATTTCCTTCTCCGTTCTTGGTGCGGCATTTCTTGAATAACTTTCACTTTATCGGATCTACCTCGATACCTCGCTGCTTCTATGAATCAAGTAACTTCCGGACGGACTCGAAGTACACTTGTTAGGATTCAATCGAGTTTGTACTTCCTCAATCTTTCAAAGCGACTTTTGAGATGGACAAGGTTGCTCTTCTTGATCTGAGATTTGGCGATCATATCATCCACATAGACCTCAACTTCTTTATGCATCATATCATGGAAAAGAGCTACCATGGCTCTTTGATAAGTTGCCCTAGTTCTTCAATCAAAGGCATGACTTTGTAACGAAGGTGCCCAGGGTGGTGAATGTTGTCTTCATCATGTCTGCGGGATCCATCTTCCCGATGTCGGAGAAACCATCCATGAAGAAAAGCTGATGGTGGTACTATCGACCAAAACATCAATGTGAGGTAAGGAAAATCATCCTTGGTGGCTCGATTCAAATCTCATAGTCTACACACATCGAACCTTTCCATCCTTCTTGGGGATACAATGTTGGCAATCAATCTGGATATGCGTATCGGTCGGCGCTTATCACGATCACGACCGGGCAAACACGTCATGACAACTTATCTGAGTAAGCTGATCAACTCATGTTTTACCTCTTGCCCAGTTCCGGCTGACTTCTTTGAGCTCCTCTTGGTGCAGTTGATCACATCCCTTTGGTTCTTGATGAGGTTGAATCATCTTCTCCTCGTGCTCAATCGGGCCCGCTAACTCTTGAGTTCATAGTCTTCTTCACCTTCATCTTGGCTTGGTTGATCGAAATCGAAGTCAAGAGGAGTTATAGCATAGCTATGTTCAACAATCTCGAGTTTAATTGATCTGCAAATGATTGATTTTATTTTTAGATGTATGTTCATTTTAGCGGGAAAAATAGTAAAAATGTTGTTGTTTTTATTTATTATTTAAGATGCCTTTGGAAAGTAGTGAAAACAACAAAAGGGATCTCAAGCTGAATAACAAAATCGCTTTTTATTGAAGATAAAGTTCAAGCCACAAAGCGATCCTTTGTGCCTTGGGCGAGCTGCGGGATTTTTAATTGAAAACAAGAAATTACTTTGAAAGCGAAATGATAGGGTAACATCCTAACGCTCAATTCTTGAGTGCCACACCGGAGATCACGGAACACCATCTGGGACTCCACTGCATGCTCATCGTCTTCAATGGCATTGATAGCCTTCTCGGAGCGGAAACCTTTTGCAACAAAAAATATCCTCTAGCGAGGGATACATCCTTTTCTGTCTCTATTACGCTAATCCGGAGTATGATTGGTAGCGAGTCCCTCTTGTCCTTCTTTTCTTCTACATTTATCCACGGTTCCCCAACCTTGAGGTTTCCGGCCTCGATAAAACTTTAACATCTTGCCAGGTTATATTACCTACGGGCCTTTCGTGATTTCACTTCCTTTTGCACATTCCGACAATTTCTAGAGCTTGAAAGAGGGTTTAGTACTTCATCTCCTACATCCACATATTTGAATTGAGACACATGGTGACTAGATAGTCCTCCTCACCACTAACTTCCACAATCCGGTTGTTTAACAAGAACTTGAGTTTAATGTAAAGTTGAGGTGACCTTTGCACTATGGATCGGTCTTAACAAACACTATAAGCTGGAAGATGTCCATCACACGAAAAGTAATATTGAAGATTTGAGGTCAGATGAGCCTTTGGAAGATCAATCTCCCTATCGCCATCTGCGATCCGTCGAAAACCTTCACAATTAGGGGCTAGGTTTCAAAATTGCCCGCTTCTACATGCATTTGAGCCAATGTCGTCTTGGGATTACGTTCGGTGTGAGCCTGTGTCAACTAGAACTACGGCAGAGTTGTTCCACCATATAACGAAATATGAAGAGCCATATTATGACTACCTCCATACGAGGAGATCGGCGTCGATGAATGACAAGCAGTACGCCATCATTTAAGTTTGAAGCGCGCATCTAAGCGGTTGATGGTGATATCTTCCGCTCGTCACGAGCTATCAAAATTTCAACGATGCCACCTTGTGGGCTTGAACTTCTTAGTAGAGACAAGATTGAGATTTTATTTGAGTTCGACTAAGGCGATCCACTACCTTGTAATCACTCCTTTTGATTATTTTTAAGGTCTCATCACACGATTTAAAGATATCCTTGACTCTACGCTTTTAAATCGGTAGCTCAGACCTTCTTTGGAGGAATATCGACACTTTTGGCACCTCTATTTTTCATTAAATCTTGATGATAAACTCGACCGCTCACGGGTCATACCACTTGGACGGTGATGTTTTCCATGATGGTTTCTTCAACACCATTGGCTTGCCACCTCACGACAACTTTAGGTTCATAACTCAAGGCCTGACTCTTGTATTTTCATAGGGACTCGGACGGAGGATAAGAGTCATTGGCTCCACTAAGTAGCCGGCTCTTCTTCTTGGATAGGAGATATATGAAGCCTCCCTATTGATATGGTGGGACCACTACATCTACTTCCATTTCTGAGCTCGGCTAAAGCTGGACCAAATGCTGGTACATTAATCCTTGCAAATACTTTTAAACTTTTCACAACATTCGGGTTGTCTTGTAAATCGGACATCCTACGTGACCTTCTTCCACCAATCGGCCTTCTTCAATTCTTCCAAAACCTTCTTCAAAGACACTTTCAACGCCTACCTCCATGACCAAACTACTTTCTTCAATTAAAGCGTTCGCGATGATGTCCATGCCTCGGCAATGGATTATTAGCTATGTTAGGAACATCAGTGAAAGTCAACAACTTCCTCGATTAATTCACGGACTTTGCATTTAAGCGAAGCAATCCTACATAGTGTTGTACGGAGGTTGGCATGGACTGTCAGCATTCTCGTTAAACCAAGGCTTGGGAGGCCACGGAACGGCTTCAATTCTCTTGGTATCACCTTCCATCTGGATTAAATACGGTAGTAGACTTGAGTATGTCATAGGAATAGGTTGAATTTCTTCTTTGGTATATTTGTGATAGTGTGGACTCCTTTGTTGGGCGAAGCCTTTGTTCGACTCTGATTTGTTGTTGTTGTGGTTGTTGTTGAACTTGGTTCGATTGGAACTTGAGTTAGTCTTGTATTGGTACTGCATTGGTTGTTGATACGACATACTCGGATATTGCATGGCAGCCACATAGGATATGACATATAGGGGACTGGCGGGAGCGGATCTAGGCGGTGATCACCCCTTCTCTTCCTCGGCTCCAAATCTGACATTGGTTTCAGCCTCTTTTCTCTTGAAACCATTGAACACCTTCTTTACCGAGACGGTCTACATTTCCTCAGGAAATTTTCCGTCTTCAATCCTTCTTCAATCCTCTCACCCCACCATCGCAGTTAGAAATCGAAAGTGCTTCAATCAACCTTCGTAATATTATGCGGGCAATGTTCCATAAACAAATCATTCGACTCCGCTTTCGACTAAAGCGGTTGCACCCTCGAACCACTCTCCCACCTCAGGCATATTCTTTGACGATTCCCTTTCTGCGACATGTTACGAGGTGTACTCGGTTGGGGGCCAAAGTAGTGTTGAAATGGTATTGCTTGAAAGCTAGATAAATCATCAGGCGGATGTTCGTCTTTTCGAGTTGCATATACCAATCTAAAGCCTTTGAGACTATCTTGAAAGCGATGGATCATCGACTTCTTTGTTTTTGACATGTGCCGCCATTTTGCGTGATACATTCTTAGATGGGTGTGGGACGCTCCTTCCAAACTTCTCAAAATCGGCACCTTAATTTTGGCAATGACCACATCGGGTACAAGACACATATCCGCGGCACTTAGGCCAATAACATTCTTCCCTGGCTCCTTACTTGATCAGCAAGTTCCTTACACATCTTAAGGCCCGTCACGGAAAGGAGTTGGGTTACCCACAGGTGCCGCGTTCGATAGGGTGCCTCGTATACTCATCTTGCTTGCTCTTCCTCACCTTGAGGGTTGTTGACCACAAATGCTCTTGTCCATCCTCTTCTTGTCTTTGTTCGTCACTTCCGGCTCGGTTAGCGACATGGCGGCGTTTCCTTGATTCTACGCTCGGCCAAATCGGTGACATTCCACGAGCGGCGGATTAAGTGCTTGCACTCTTGGAAGCAGTATATCTCGGAGAGTCCTCATATTTTCGATGACGGGAGGAACAACGGCGGTACGCATTGTTAGATCGTTGTTAAATTGTGTTAGCAGCGTTGTTAATTCTGTCTGTTGTGGCAACAAAAGCGTGCGCGGCGGCGTACTTTCTTCCTCCACGCATCTTTGAGGTAAAGCATTTCCATCAATGATCCATCTTTGTCTTCAGCGTATCAATATCATCTGCATGGCCGTGCGGTTAAATCGCATATTGATCCATTGCTTTCCTTCGTTAGTCTGGTTTCGTCAGGGCTTCGGATGTTGACTTGAATCACGGCGAGAGAAGCGTAATGAGCACAGGTGTTCTCGTTTAATAACATGCATGATTATGTATGTTTATGCAAAATGATTATGATTGGTTCCCATTCTTACGAATCTTTATGGACCCGATTACTTAAGCAAACGGCCGCGACAAATGGATAAGCGACTTCTTCATTCTAATCATGGAAGTCAAATACAAACATCGGTTTTAAATACGAAGAAAATAAATAGCAAGACTCGCGGGCTTGCTTTAAGTGTTTTACAAATACCATGAAGGCTGGAAAATACCAAACATTACAAAGACTAGAAATGTTGGCCTCTTGGGCTTGAATTCCCTTATTTCTTTAAACGCTCCACCATGTCTGCAAAGATCAATGAAATAATCCACATTTGAGGGGCACTGGTTTTCTTCTAAATCTTCAACAGTGATTCTAGTCTCCATGGGACCTCTACCATCATTATGCGAAATTCAGCGGACACAGGTAGTTGTCATACTTCCTCCAGGGTAAAAATGGTTTCTCCTCTGTTCACCCAAAGCTCATTACGGCGGGGCTTCTTCCATCTCACATTGGATTCCAACTCTCCATCGATGCTTCCACGGACCACAAGATCTCTCGCGGCGTCCAAGTCTTGGATTTTCGAGCTAATTCACGGAGTCCATTCGTGCTAAGCGGGCTTCCTCTTTGAGGGCGTTTGGCGTGCCAGCTAGATTCAATGTCTTTTAGTGCGACTTTCAACTCTTGGATTTTAGTGGTAAGGTTGTTTTCAAATCCGACTTTGCTTTGATGGCTCGCTCTTCATCATGTTTTCCCTCTTTCTTTGTTCGTACTGGCTAACTTCGATTGAACTCTCTTAGCTCGAAGTTGGCGACATCAAGTTGTCTTTACGGAACTTTGCTTTCTTTTCTATCTCTACCTGCTCTGACTCTTTAGAAGCTCATCATCCCTTTCTACGAGGCTTTGCATCAAATCATCCTTTTCTCGAGTAACACGAGTAAGGATAGCTTCTTTGTCGACCCTCTTGACTTGCATTCGGTGATGGTGAGCTTGAGCTTATTAAATTCTTCAATAGGAACATGGTGGCTTCAAGTTACGGAGCCTTAAAGCCCTTTGGAGCATCAGGCTTGACTTCTTTGACCTACCATCACCTTGCTTATAGGGTTCTTTGGCCACCTGATCTCTTTCCCCAATTCTCTTCCCTTCCTATGGATCCGAGTCAGCGCTTGATTTGCCTTAATAGCGAGGATTTTCTTTCCCAAAGTCTTCTAAGAAGCTGCAACACTGCATCATTCGGCTCGGTTTCCAGGATAACCTAAGCATCTTAATGCCAACCTAGGGTTGTAGTGTCTGACCTTGAGATCCATCAATGGGACATTGGGAAAATCTCCACAATTAGTAATAATTTCCCCACATTCCAATTTGGTAGGTACCAAACTATAGCATCGGAGTGAGGCAAGCCAATATACGGGCCCATGACAAATCCTTCAACACATCGTACCACGGACCTACGGTGGGTAAGTGAGATAAAAACCGGGAGTATAACGGAGGGTCTGCATAGGACTACACCTCTCTTCTTCTCGTATGCCTTACATGGAGGTGATAAAGCACATACGCCTGGGCGGGGCCAGGTTCTTTCTAGAGACAAACACATTAACGCATATTCTTCCACGAACTCTTCTTCACCACTCGGAAATAAACAATCCCAAAGATGAGTAGAGCAAGAACGCATAAAAGCATTAGTGTGTTGCAAACACGCCAATTCTTTTGCCTTGTTCTCTAACGCCTTTGAGGATCCTTTAGCTTTGCACAAGGCGCAACTTCTCACGACCGGGATACAACACCAGCTAATCGGTCGCATGTCCTCTTTCTCCCAGCTAGTGAAGGGATACCATCTTTCGGAGGCCATCTAGCGAGAATCTCGAACTCTTCAATGGTCGGAGTCAGTTGAAAGTCTTGAAAGGTGAAACACCGGAGCGGAGAATCATAATACTGGTACAAAGCAACCATAGCTCGTACATCAACATTTGTGTCCTACTTGAGAATGTGACCATATCTTCTAGTGAAAGTCATATCGGCCTTCTTAACCTTTTCTTTCGGACGTAACGGGGACCTCGACTTGACATCTTGACTTTGATCGGATTGGTATGCCTTTTCTCATCCATTTGTTAACCGTTTGCTTATGTGAACCAAGTCCTTAGGATTCCTACAAAATCGGAACAAATAATGTTGATGATTAATTCATGCATGTTGGATGCGATGTAATGTGATGCAGAAATAACATGTTAAAGTTTTTTAGAGTGGCCGGGTATTTTTGACATCTACCCAACAATTCCCCCCTGGATGGCTCTTAGGGTTTTTGATACAACAAACACAAATTCTTGTGCATCGCAAAAGATACTTGCAACGCTACAACCCTTCTCTTCTTTTTTAGAGAATTTGGTTTGAGGGAGATTTACATAGCAAGGCAGACAAAGCGGTCTATCGATCTAACAAGCGTAACCCTCAATCACGGGATGCGAGCGAGGAGCCCAAAATCATTGATCCCAACTTGGGTATATCATTTCCACCACAAATAAATTTGTGATTGGATGATATATCCAAACGTCTCATTGAGCATTCTTAAAACTTACGAGTTAGGTTTCCTTAAAGAGTCAAAACTAGGGAAAAATCCCTTAACACACTATCGTCAATGCAAAATAACTTGATCGGCGATAATGTCTTCGAAGAACCTCCCTAGGTGTGGTCTTAGCACCAACTTACAAGACATTTCCGTCTAGCAAATCAATACTACGCAACCACTCTAATTTATGTGTTCTATAGCCTTGGTAGTGGGCTTTTCCTATAGTCCCATCAATATTCCCACACAATATATCGATAAGATAATAATTAAAGCGATAAGAAATAAATGACTAATTTAAAACACAAAAATAGAGTGATATAAAGAAAATAAATACACATCGAAGAGCTAAACTAGGGTTGACACTTAGTCGATCATGTCCCGATGAAGTCGCCAATGAAGCAACTCGATTTTCAAAAATCTTTTAATTCTAAAGGCAATTGAAATCGCCACCTAATTTTATTTGTTCTAAAAGAGCGGGAAAATATAGATAAAACCAAAACAAGCGGATAGAGATCTCGACCAAAAATTGGAATCGAGTCGGTTATGCAAGAAGGTGTTAGCACCCACTTAAGCATCGTACTCGATGGGACCCATTTAGTTCATGTGTGTGTATATTCAATCTCTAAGTTATAAAGGAATGAGATTTGATTATTATTATTTTGAGTTTGCACGATTTGAGAACAGTATTGCCTACATATTCCCTTGTGCAATGGGAAAGTCAAAACTCGTAGTTCCTCAAAAAGGTTTTAAGTTTGTTGTATTGATTTTATAAGAAAAATCGTGCATTTAGACATTTCAAATACTTTGAACTAGGACTTGTTTTGTTTGTTTGAAAAGCTTAAGTCCTTGTTATTTGAAATGACTATTACTCTCTTTATCGAAGAGAGTTTTAATGATCGCATATAGCGATAAAAGAGCTTGAATGAGTTATTCTATTTTTATGTGGGAGGCAGTATCGGACCATAAAGTTCAATACTTTAAATTACTCGGATGAGTGGGCTGAAACATCCGAGATCATCTTTTCTACCCAAAACTTTTATTAAGAAAAGTGAGGTGAAACATAGTTCACGTTTAATTAAATTCAATTAAAGACACAAGCATACGGTCGAGTCGATCTTGGATGACTACCATATGCTTGGGAGGAGGAGATAGCAATTTATTTAGAAATTATTTGAAAAGAAACCCGCGTTGGATCGAGGTTTAGAACTTTAATTGTGAAAGTGGTCGACCACAGCGTCTTGAGAGAAAATGGAAGCGGGTTATGATTAATCAAGTATGGACTTAATTAACCTAGTGAGGATAGGTGCTCTGTCCGACCATGAGACCACGGTGCATGGTAATTGGTGTAGACCAATGTTATTTTCGGTTATGATCGATTAAAGCAACAAGGGCTTTAACCAATCTCGTGAGGATAGCCATACCATCCCAACCATGAGACCCTTTAAGAAATCGGCGTATGAGCCAATCGGGATGAAATCGAATTGATTTTAATTTAGTTGTGTGCCACAGTGTACAATGGTGAATAAATCTTGAGCGAAATAAAGCAGGACCAAATACCATACAATACAATCGAAATTTAAATAATTATTAGAGATGATTTTTTCATTTGATGAAAAATCGGCTAATAGTTTGTCGATAAGTCATCAAATAAAACTATCGGATCAACAATTATTTATTACATACAAACAAGAATATTATTTATGAAATAAACAATTAATTGAAATAGAATAAGTTTAGAAATAACTGGGTGTGGTTTGAGCGGTGCAACAAGAAAACGAGGCAGAGATACTCATGGGCCCAAATAAAGTGCAGCAGCCTTGAAAACCGGACGGGCGTGATCGTCATTAATCATGGAAGTAGTGGCAATATTGGTATGTCGATGTTGAATACAAAAACAAAGAAAAATGCTAGAAATTCCTATTAAAAAAATGCCTAACTATTCTACTATTATTATTTTTGTATTTTGGTATGTATCAATATTTTATTGGTTTATGAATATTATAATAATATTTTATTAATAATAGTAAATAATAATGATGATAGTAAATAATGGTTTAAAACTATTAATAATAGTAAATATTGATAATAATATGATATGAAAGTGATAATAATAATATTAGTGATAATATAATCATAACAGTAGTAATAATGTAATAGTACTAATAACAATATTATGTAATAATAATAATATAGAATAATAGTAATAGTAATATAATATAATACTAGTATAAAATAATAATAATAATATGATAATGTAACAATGTAATAATAATAATATAAAATAGAGATAATGGTAGTAAATAAATAGTAGTAAATAAATAATGATTAGTAGTAATTATAATAATTATAATATATAATGGTTAAAAAAACAAAACTAAATAGTAATATAATAAACTAATCCTAATTAATACTGATTAAAAGAAAAATGGAAAAAAGAAATCTATTCCTCTCTCATGCTTCATCATTATTCTCTCTTCTCACGCTTCTCACGTTCTCAAATCCATTCCCAAATGAAACCCTAACCCAGAACAAACCCTCACCTACAGCGATTTGTCTCTCTTTCGTCTACGTTCCTGGTTCGCTCGTGTTCTCTCTTCTCGCGGTTGGAACTCGCTCATTCTCCCTGCTCTCGTCCTCTCTGATTTTCACCACGAATCCTCGCCGCTCTCTCATCGTCTCTCTCGTTGTCACTGTTTGCATGTGATTTATGATTCTTATGTTTGTTTTGATTTCTGTTTCAGATGATTTACCGTTTGATTTTTGAGGTTTGGAAACCCTTGTCAAGGATAAGCGATGTGCAACCGTTAAGGTGAGCTTGTTCCAAAATCTTCTTTTCCTCTTCTTCTTTTCTGATTCAGAACATAATTTCTGAATAGATAGACTCTGAAGGGTGGTGTTTGGAAAATGATGACTAGGTTAGGGTTTGTGTTTCCTGTTGTTTCGTGTCTCTGGCCTTTTGGTTGTTTTGGTTCTGTTTGTTTTTGAAACTTAAGAGCGATTTGCTTTTCTACTTTGTGGTGGTTTCTTTGGATTTTGTTAAAACAGGATGCTTTTTTGCTTGATGATTTTTGCTGGGTTTTGAATTGGCTAAGAACAGATACTTGCTACTGGTCTCCTTGTTAAAAACTGATGCCTCCTCCTTTTGTATCTCTAACTCTCTCTATAAGAACAGATACTGCTACTCTCTTTTCTTCTCCCTTTGAGTTTTTTAATATTATAACAGATACTACACTTTCTGCTACTGCTATCCCTGAACAGATACCAGGCTTGCATATTTGGTTATCTTTGATCCATTGTGCTATTTTTTCTGATTATTATTGACAGACATCTGCCTTGGTCTTACTTGCTGCAGTATTGGCTTCTTTACCTTTCTGGTGTAACTCTCAACTGTCTTTCATGAGTGACATACTCTGTGGCATTATATTGCTTGCTATTACACTTATTTTTCCTCTTTCAGCATAAACTTTATCTTTGTGTTATATTCTCTTCTTCTCTTTATACATAAAAGCTATTTGCTTGGGTAAATCGGTGTTTGGGTGAAATAAAATCCCTCTTGGTACATCTGTTATGCTTCTTTCTTTGCTGCCCTTACTTCTCTCTTTTCTCTTGTCCATTGTATACTGCTGTTGGATAAAAATATTCTTTGCTGTTGAAACTTTTTGTCTCTCTTGCATTGAAATTTGAAACAATTGTTTTGTTGGGCTGCTTTGCTTGGAATATGATGCTTCTGATTTCCAGATTATACCTCCTTTGTGAACCAACAACGGAAGTTGTTGTGATTTACAAAGGAAATATGATAATGGCCGATGAAGGAACTTGGTTCCGAGGCTTTTGAAACAATTTACCTTTGCACGATTCCTTAACACCACCTAGTGATGAGCCGAAAATATGATTCTTTTGGTTTTCACATGCAATTTATTCTATTGCTATTGATTGCATTTCTTTGTTGTTTCAGGATGACAAGCGGACAGCATAAAAAAAGAATGCTCGGGTACAAAGAATAGTTGATTGGAAGCACCAATGCTTTCATTGAATTCGGAGCTTATAGCATTAAATTAGAACACCTTAAAACTTGTACAATTATGATATTTGTATCTCTTTTTTGTAACTAAAATTGTAATTTGAATTCAATGCAAAATAATAAAATTTCCTTTTCCATAATGAATTTGTAATTCCGACTCTGCGTGTTTTGAAATGAATAGACGGATATTTGCATAGTATTTCAATCAATTCATACAAAGAAGCGGATTAAATTCTAGCTCGAGCACTTTTGCTTGAAATAAGTAATGTCGGCATAAACTAAATAACTTCTTGTAGTTACTTCTTGCTAATGAGTTCAAGTCACAGGAATGGCGTTTTCCCTTATTTGAATTACCGAAGTGTGAAAAACTCTTTTTAAATTTGAATTCTAAAATAAATAATTATTGTGAATCAAATTCTAAAACGAATAATCCCTTTTAGACATACAAATCCAAACAAATCCTTTTGCACCAACAGTCCGAAACTGAATTAAAATCCTTTGAACTTGAATTGCAATAATCAAAAATAAAAGCTTTTCCAGCGCATTTTTCATAGAAAATTTCCCAGCAAGAAACTCCTCTGAAGCCACAATAAATTGAACATCTATGCTTGGAATAATGAAGTAAAACAAAGGGAGAATTTTTGGGGTGCGACAGTAGGCAACAATCGAGGGACGAGATCATGTATTCATAGGCGACATCGTGGGTCTATGATCTTTATATTCGAAGGGACTATGATGATATGTTTGTAGGCAACAGTGCTAGGATACCTCTACGTTCGAGGGACTTGACCATCTTAATCGAAAGACAACGAGAGATAACCAAGTCAAGTAGATAACCATGTCTTCTGACAAACTGAGCATGATCGGGAATTTCTGAAACCAATTCTTTGAGTTGGGAAGGTATACCCATGAAGTTGATTCGGATAGTCTTTGAAAGCATAATTCCTACAAAGCAGGCAAAGATAAATCCCTAGGTCCTTGAAATAGTTAGAAATGATATGCAATGCGATGATGTCATGTTTAGCAAGCACAAACAATTCACACAACAACTAAGTTTAAAGGCTTGCATGAGGTATAGGTGTTTACCACCAAAAGTTTGAGTTGGTTCATCACTTCTATAATAGTAACAAGGTTCTAGGAATCTCATATCATTGATCTTTCTCGTGGCGTTTATTTCAATCGACTACCAAGTGGTCGACCGAAAATATCCCAAAAGTCGATCTTAATGGCGTAGCATCTAGTATCAACCAACCTCGGTCTACACAAAGGCCGTCTCACTACCTTGATGGCCAAGATGGGTCAATTAAGGTTCTAAAGTTGATTTAGTCTTGATGACACCTGCGAAGCCAAATACTATCCTCAACTTGGAAATGAAGAGTATCGGGACATCCAAAGTGTCACACTTACTAGCCATCATGTTGACCGTTTCGGTATCGCTAATGGTCAGCGATCTATTCTACTTACCTAAAGGAAACGGATTGGTGTAGGATCCCCACAAGTATAATACCCAAGCAACCCTTAAAGATAAAGCAAGCAAGTCAAGCAGAAAACAATAAAATGATCTAGAAATCCCTAAGGCATTCTCTCTTTAGGGTGTCTCCGTGATACCCGATTACATGTCTGATGAAGTGACTTTGAGATTTTGTTTTCTTTTTATCGCAATGTGCGGATAGTAAAGTCGACCGAATTTTCTTTTATCCAATTAAGGGAAGGTGAAAAGACAGGAAAAAGACCTTAGTTAGATTCGAGTAAGGAGAAGGTTATGAAAGAGAAAGTATTACACCCTTTCCATCCGTAGTTATCTACAGGCTCTTAGTTGCTCTTAGATCATTTTAAAAAGGTGCTACATGTGTTTGACAAAATGTTTTGAAAAGGCATTTCTCTTTGACTTTAATTATTCATGTAAATGTATACAAAGTGTTCGGAAATGTTTCGTTTTGAAAGAGTTAGAACTTTGACAAAAGTGTGTGGTGTGAAAAGCATTTTGTTTGAGCAAGCAACTAAAGTCTTATTACCTACTCGGAATGAGTCGTTTGTTGTTGTTTCGTTCCTTTAGAATAGCGCTATCCATACCATTAGTTGATAGGTAACCCTATTCGTTGGATGTAGAAGGACATTCGAAGAGACATCGGATGGTCATAGAAGGCAACTTGTAGGAAGTATCCTAGCACATTCGAGGGGACGATCATCACTTTTCGTAGGCAACAATCGATGGACGAGATCATGTATTCGTGGCGACATCGTGGGTCTATGATCTTTGTATTGAAGGGACTATGATGATATGGTGAGCAGCGGTGCTAGGATACACCATGTTCGAGGACTTGACCATCTTAATCGAAAACAGCGAGAGAATTACCCTAAAGGGTGCATGTGTGAAAAGAGTGTGTTGAATTCAGATATATTATCTTGAAATTAGAAGTGATCTATGTCCGTTTTATCTTGCCATACGCCTAGTTACTAGCAGTTTATAGGGTGCGGAAAATAAATGCGGAAAGTAAAGTCGGAAAAATAAAGTCCTCGCTATTACATGGCTTTGAGGAGTTACATAATAGGAGTGCGGAAAGTAAAAGTCCTAATTAATCTAACACATCCCATAGGCGTTACATAATATTGAAAAGAAAAAGAAAAATCGTCCAGCTACAGCACAGTAAGCGGATACATAATCGAGAAAATACGAGAAAATTGCATAAGAAAAATGTTAGTAAAAATAAGATTTTTAAATGAGGAAAAATATTTTAGGTTAGTCATGACAATTAGATGATAAGATATTTTTAATTTTGATTGATTTCAATAATTAAAAGCAATTAAAAGTCAATTTAATGGTTAATTAGCAATTAATTAAAATATGCATGCAAAAATATTAATTTTAATGTCAAAATTAAATAAACATTTTTACGATTAAAATGCAAAAGGAAAATATTTTGGTGATTTTAGATGCATGAGAAAAATATTTAAAGATAAATTAAATTAGAATGAAAATATTAAAGAAAATAGAAAAAAAAGCAGTTAGTTTGATAAGTGATTGAAAAGAATTCTTTGGAGGCACGATTGGTGACATCCAAGGAAAACACCGCTACCTTCACCACTAGGCGGTGCATTTGGTGTTATGATATTGAAACAAAAGCGTTTTAAACAAATTCGCTTCACAGGAATCCAAATCACAGCGGATCGTCATCTTCTTCGTTTGAATTTTCAAGCAGTTAGCGTCGGTCTTGCTCGGCCTAAGGCCCTACAATTTTCAAAATCACACAGTAAGATAAATGCATTATGAATACATGGTTCGATTGGAAACATCGTTCTAAACACGATGGTGGTCTCGATTCGGTCCTATTTTGCCTATTTGGAAGATCCCAATTCGAGCAGAGGAACCCTAGCCATGGTGGTTTCGATTCGGTACCTAAAATGCAATTAACTATCTGACTTGAAACTCCATTCTAAACACAAAACAAACATCAAAACATGTTAAATATGCATGATAATAAAAATCGATTTTGAAAAAGAAGGACAAACGAAATCGAAATTCACAATTCTTGATGGTTTTGTGATTTGTAAGGGTCTGGATCGATTCAAGAGACCTCCAGGAATGCAATGGAATGCTTAGAATCGATTGAAACAAGCTGAAACTAGGGCTGCAAGTAACTTGAAAGACACGATTTTTGAGTTTGGAATAGGGTTCTTGAGGCAATTTTTATTCTTTTTCATGTGTATGCATTGTGTATATATAGTAGATGGTTCTAGGTCAAATCAAGCAAATAATGAATCAAACAATGTAAAATATTTGATTTGGTATAGACCAAATCTTTCCTTTTTGATCAATTTTCATCAATTCTCTTGCCAATCAATGTTAATTTGAAATTGCCAGCTTTTATGAGTTGCTTGGACCTCGAGAATGAGAAAAATCCAATTTGCATTTAATTTTGATTTTCTACCTTTTATTTTAATTTAATTGGCTTTTAAATGATTAAAATCAAATTAAATAAAAATAAAGATAAAATTAAATGGCCTTAGGCTTGGAGGTTCCAAATTAGCTGAGGAATAAGTTTGAACCAAGAAAAGTTAGGCCCATTTGCAAAATTTTGGATTTTGACAAGTATTTCTCTTTGTGCACCTCTTCAAAAACCCAACTTGTGCAAGGTGTATCTTGCTCAATTTTAACTTTTTGGGTTTTGGACTTTTTAGAAAGCTCTAGATGTCATATAAACAACCTCTTTGGTTTCACCTCAATTGGGGTTTCCATGCTCAATAACACTTCTTTACAAAAAGTTGACTTTTTGTTGACTTTGAAAAGGACCTGTAATGTTTTGATCCATATCTTCAAAATGAAGCATTTTTTGACCATGCTTGTGAGACATGAAGTTGTAGAGAATTGAATTTTCTTCAAAATGAGAGGTGGTGTAAAAATTTCTGATGAAGCATGAGAAAGTTATGCTCAGTCAAACTTCAGTTGACTTTTCTCTAGAAAACCCTAATTTGGAAAGTTTGACTTTTGATCAAATCTTCAGTTTTCTTGATGAATCATGATCAACCCTTGATCAAATGATGAATTCTTCAAAATGGATGTTGACAAAAATCATGAAGTTTGGTATATGTTGACCACATTTGCGTTTTGTCTAATCTGTTGATTTTCAATCATTTGAAATTAATACGAAACTTGACTTGTAGGCTTGAAACTTGACATGGAGATTCTTTGAAGCATACGAGGAGGCATGATGACCATTGGAGATGTTGGAAGTCCATTTTGATTTGAGAATTGCCAAACCCTAGTTTGGGTTAATTGTCTAGGAGGAGGGTTTGTCACCAACCCTTGAGGAATCCTTGAGTATGGAGTATGAAATGTCTTGAGGAGTAGGAGGGAAAATTTTGGGGTAATGATGCCCTATTCAATCTTCTTGTACTTGAAGGGTTAGATTGGCATGCGTGCCTTCGTGACTGGAGGTAGAAGATGATTGAACACTCAATACACTGAAAATTTGCACCATTGTTGATTGATGATGGGGAGATGGGCTTCTAGATGCCCTTTGGAGAGCGGAGACTTGTTGAAAAGTATATTTCAGGAAAATATTTTTATATCGTATCCACGAGAGATTGGGTGATATTACCGCCGTTCTAGTTAAAATTGCTTTAAGTTTACAAATTGAAAATGGTTTGTTTATGTTTGGAATTTATCATTCACTTGTGACATAAAATGAAAATACTAAAAATGTGGTTTTATTAATTAAAAGACTTTGTCAAGATTTGGTTTCACCATTCCATTTCCATATATTTTCTTATAACTAGTATGTGAACTCAATAGGTTTGAATCTAATCCAATATCCTCTCAATACCATTTATGTCTAAATGATAATGTGATATTTATTAAATTAATCCCTTAGATAATTTCTTCATCAAAATATTAATCTAACAATCCCTAATATTTGATATAAAAGAAAAGCAAGAAATAACCTATTTCTACAATTCAATTCTTACTTGAGAAAATGCTTGAAGGACATAAGTTAAATTATCTTTTTCAAAATAATATAACTTGAAATATTCAAATAACCACACAAGGTTTCTCTACAAACCTCAAATTGTTCACATACAAAGATTTACAAGTACATAATGGATTTGGAATAGTTACTACCTTAATCTTGACAAAATTGGGAAATTAGCTCCTCATCATCTTTGTTGCCATCAACAAGCTTGAGAGTTCTTCTAAAGTTCTATATCTTATTGATAAAAATGCGGTTTGTGTGTTCACGAATCAACAACTACTCAACAAAACTATATTTTTCTTTCCCTCTCTTTGTTTTGTTTTTTTTTCTAAGTCATGATTGCAAATGACATGACCTTTTCATGAAACCACCAATTCTCTTGGCCCAAAAAGTGACTAAAGTAAACCTTCACGCCACCCCAAGATGGCTGACCCCAAAGATACTTCTAATCATTTCAAAGCAATGCTGATTACATACGTTGGCGCTTGACCAAGAACGGCCTTGAACTAAGGCAAATAAAGTTCAGCGGCGCCACGAAGGGCCTTATATGGCCGAGGCTTTATGCTCCTTGTCTTTTCCTTGCCTCCCTTTGACTTATCTTGCCTTGCCTAGACTTGGTTGCTTCTTCCAACTCCACATGCATCCAAGTAAAGCTTTTCTCTAAAATTCTACAAAACTAACAATTGAGGTGAAATATCTATTCTACTAAAATAAAAACAATGATAATTGCATATTTATGAATTGTGTGAATAAAAGAATAAAATTAAATAAAACTTGGTTAAAGGACCAATAAAATGTATGAAAATTAGTACAATTTGGTCCTTAACAAGACTCATGGGGATGAGTAAATGCGCTAGACTCAAGGCGTCGCTGGATGGGAGAATTGTCGGAGATGGGCTTAAGATGCCATCCGAAAAGATTGATCTTGGGAGCGAACCGTCGCTAGGCTCTGCGAGATGTCCCTAAAGATAGAAGAGAATACGTAGATGGGCTTAAGATGGCATCTGGAGAGAGTCGTACGTTAGACTTTGTGCTCATCTTTGAATGAAGTTATTGGTTTGTATTGGTTTTTAACCAAATATGCAGCATTCTGAAAGTGGAGAGATGTCGAAAATTAGTCGAAGATGGGCTTAGGATGCCATCCAAGGAAACTGAGTCGTACGCCAGACTCTGTAGTAGCTGTTGATAATAAGAGAGTGTCAGAATAAATCTTGGTTTTGATTATTCTGAGGGGATAACGGTCGGCAGAATTTGGATAGCTTCCCTGTTGCGCTTCGGGTGTTGATTCAATGCCTATTGTCGGAGGACAACCTGGGTGATCGTTCAGATAGTTTTCCCGTCTTGTTTTGGGTATTAATCCTGGATCTGTTGTCGGAGGACAACTCGGGTGATCGTTCAGATAGTTTTCCTGTCTTGTTTCGGGTATTAATCCTGGACCTGCTGTTTCAGAAGTGATTTTCTTCTATTTTGGGAAAAACAAAAAAACTCGATAGGATATGGTTAGTTTTATGCGATTATGATGCATGATGTAATAATATGAATGATATATGCACAAGTTATGACTTTGATGAATAATGTATGAATGATTGGTGTTGTGGTATTTCAAAACATATCCATCTTGAAGAAAATGTGGATGCTTTCGAGGTTTACGGCCTGTTTGAGACGAACCGAATGAAAACCACCTTTTGGAAGAGGAGAAGATATCCTTGATTCCTCCGATGCACTATCTAACCAAGTTCAAGCCTAGATTTTTACCTTTGGTGAGGATGGTAGGGACGAGAGGTATACTCGAGAATCTTGTCGTAGACCACCTTACAGGAAAATTTAGGAGGTTCTTTGGGAATCTCGTGTGCAGACCCTGCTGGGGAAAATGGAAGCTGGGAAGCGCTCCGTCGGGGATCTTGTGCGTCGAGCCTGCTGGGAAGCATTTGATTGTTACTGGGGGACATGGCTAGATGGACTGGAGCCCGTTGGAAACTCTGGATGGGGAATAAAAGTGTAGGTTTCCTCCGATGCACTATCTGACCAAGTTTCGAGTCTGGATATTGCTGCTGCCGGGGAAATGTTAATTGTTGAGAGATATTCTGCTGGGGACAAATACCTCTGCTGGGGATGAAATGTTATTGCTCGAAGACTGGCGTAATCCGGTTAAGTTGACTGGGATCGCTGCTCAGGGACTAATGCGATGAAACTTGGAATGTCAGAACTAGTGGAAGAAAATGTGTACTCCGTTGGGGAAGGCTTGTAGTGAGCGACGCCTCTGTGGGAATTGTACTCTGCAGGGGTGTTTATTCATCTCAATTCCTAGAGCCTTAGTAATTATCCTTGTTCGTTCACTTTTCGCATGTTTGTGAATAGATTTTTATTGTCAAATGCATATAATCATTCAAAGCAATCATTGGACTTTATGCAAATAACAATAGTGAAAATTTGTAAAAGGAAAGAACTTGTATTAATTTGAAAGGTGGCGTATAGAAAAGTAGTTTGTACACAAGAAAAGAAAAAAGCTATGGAAACAATCTAAATCGAGTTTCAACTATACTAGTACTCATATATTTCGACTATCTCATCTCCTTGTTGTGAAAGTGAGTGAATTGATTTTATGCCATTTGAATCTTGAATCTTGATAGTAGTACATGGGTAGGTGATCTGGACGAGACATAGTTGTACGCTTAAATCCCTAACTTTTGCCTAGACCTCCCTTTCGGGTTTTCAGTCAACCGGGATACCCTTTTTTGCCCAAGCCACCTTTGCAAGTTTTCGACTTGCGGGTGTATGTTTTTTATATCCTTAATTTTGCCCGAACCCTTTTGGTTCGTCGGATGCTTATTTTTCCTAGGTCGATCGACCTAGCGGATCTTATGCGTAGTATTATTTGACTATGTCTGCGTTCACGAGGTGTGGGAAGTCTTCACCATCCATGGTGCTAATTATCATAGCTCTGCCGGAAAATACATCTTGACTACAAATGGTCCCTCATGGGTGGAGTCCAGCCACCGGATCACCTTGTGGAAGGATAATGCACTACTAGATCACCGACTTGGTAGACTCGGTGTTTGACTTTCTTATTGAGCGCTCGATCATTCGTTTACGATAGATCTTCCATGACGGATGGATGCAGTCGTTTCTCATCAATCAAGTTAATTTGGTGAGGCGAGTCGGATCTATTCGTCTTCGCCTAGATCTGCGTCTGGAGGACTCGGTTGAGGTATCGAACCTCGATTGGTAGCTTCCCATACCATATACAAGAAAGAAGGGTTGCCCTGTTGATGTCCATCTTGTAGTCGATAACCATGGAGGCAAATGGTAACATCTCATGCCAATCCTTGTAAGTCACTCATCATCTTACATGATCTTCTTGATATTCTTGTTGGCGGCCTCCACTCGCCATTCATCTTAGGCCGATATGGAAGGTTGTGAAGCAACAGAGCGTGAGTTCGGTGATCCTTTTGTTGTTGAGATTAGAGCCGTTATCTGTGATAATGCTTCGGAGTGCCATACAAGCCGGATAAGATTATGCTTAATAAATCGAGCCAACATTCTTGGTAAGATGCAAACGAGGCTGCTTACCACTTGGTGAAATAGTGAATGCCACAAGGATGAAAGCGATGTCCGTTGGGCGGTGGGCTTGATTTCTCCGATCATGTCAATGCCCCACATCGCGAAAGGCCAAGGCGGTTAAAATATTCAACGGTCTGGAGATGCGTGCACTTTGTCGCATATATCGGCATTTGTGACAAGAACGAGCATAACAGTGACAATCAACTTCCATGGTGGACCAATAATAACCTGTTCTCAGAATCTTCTTAGCCATTGTATGTCCACTGGAGTGGGTACCAAATGCGCCTTCATGTAACTCTTCCATGATACGTTATCTTTGTTTTACGGTCTACACAGGTAGATGGCACAAGTCGTGATTGCGTTTGTATAAGATGTCGTTGTTGAGAAAGAATTTGGATGCAAATCTTCTCAAGAACTTCTTATCATTGACAGATGCCCCTGCGGGATATTCTTGAGTCTCAAGATACCTCTTCACTTTGTAGAACCAAGGTTTCTCTTCTGTATCAAGTTAACAACAGTATGCTGGTTCGTCAAACTTCTCAATGATGATTTGGGGAGCTTCGTTGTCCCATCTGACCTTGAACATAGATGACATAGTAGCTAATGCGTCTGCCAACTGATTCTCTTCTCGTGGAATATGATCAAAAGTAATCTCTTCAAAGTAGGGGATCAAACTCAGAACATGCTCTTGATAGGGAATGAGATTCGGATGCTTTGTATCCCACTCGCCTTTGATCTGAATGATCACTAAAGCCGAGTCTCCATACACTTGCAGAGCTTGATTCTTAAGTCAATAGCGACTTTAATACCCATGATGCAGCCATCGTATTCGGCCATGTTGTTAGTGCAGCTGAAACATAATCTGGCGGTGAAAGGCGTATGCTCGCCTGTAGGAGATGTAATGATGGCGCCAATGCCATTGCCAAGTGCGTTTGAGGCTCCATCAATGACCATGGTCCATCGGGATCCTTGTTCAATTCCTTCATCGGTCACAGTTCTTCACAATTAGTAACTAGTAAAACATCTTCATCTGAAACTCGAACTGCATAGGCGATAGTCATCTCGGACTTAATGGCCAAATGATCGCTTACACTTCCTTTGATCGCTTTAAGAAGTATCTTTGGATGTCGTATTTGGTCAAGATCATTTGCCATCTTGCTATTCTTCCGGAGAGAGCTGGTTTCTCAAATATGTATTTTATCATATCCATTTTGGAAATCAACAAGGTAGTGTGAGTCAACATATCTTGTCTTAGTCGTGAGACCCGAGCGAGGCTGCAAGTTTTCTCGGTATGAGTATCTTGTTTCACGGTCGGTAAACTTTTGCTAAGGTAGTATATTACATACTCTTTTCGACCAGACTCGTCATGTTGCCCCAACACACACCCCATTGAGCTTTCTAACACTATCAAGTACATGATAAGAGGCCTTCCTTCGGCGGGCGGCCTCAGGATAGGAGGATTCATAGGTACTCCTTGATTTTTCAAAGCGACGACAATTGTCGTTCCATTCCACTACTTGATCTTTCTTGACAACGAAGATTGGCTCACAAGTAGCGATTAGATGTGCAATGAATCGGCAATGTAATTCACGTCCCAAGAAACCTCGACTTCCTTCTTGGTGCGGGGCTGGCATTTCTTGAATAGCTTTAACCTTGGCGTCAACTATACCTTCCACCGACAACAAACCCTAGGAGCTTACGGATCGACTCCAAGGTGCACTTGTTAGGATTGAGTCTTAGTCTGTACTTCTTCAGTCTATCAAACAGTTTCCGCAAATGATCGAGATGTTCTTCCTCAGTCTGTGATCGAGCTATCACGTCGTCGATGTAGACCTCTATCTCGTGATGTATCATGTCATGAAATAATGCCACCATGACACGCTGATAAGTGGCGCCTGCGTTCTTCAGTGCGAACGACATGACCTTGTAGGAGAAAGTGCCCATTCGTGTAAGTAGTCTTCTCCATGGAGCCATTTTGATCGATAGTAACCAGAAATCCATGAAGAAGAAGACCTTATGTTGGGCAGTGTTGTCAACCAGAACATCAATATGAGGAAGTGGGAAATCGTCTTTCGGACTCGCTTTGTTCAAATCTCTGTAATCCACACACATTCGTACCTTGCCATCCTTCTTAGGTACGGGTACCACGTTTGCAACCCATTGCGGATAAGAAGTAACAACTAAGAAACTGGCGTTGAATTGCTTCATAACTTCGGCTTTGATTTTCTTAGACATCTCAGGACGCATGCAACGAACCTTCTGCTTCACTGGGAGAAAACCCTCTTTTGTCGGTAACCGGTGTACCACAATGTCAATGTCTAGACCCGACATGTCTTCATATGACCAAGCAAAAACCTCGATATAATCTCGTAGCATCTGAACCAATATTTCTTTAACACTGTTCTCAAGACCCGCTCCTATCTTGATCTCTTTTCTGTCTTCATCAGTACCTAAATTCACAACCTCAACTGAATCTTCATGTGGCTGTATAACTCGATCTTCTTGCTGTAGCAATATGACAAGTTCTCCTGGTACTTCACAATCTTCCTCACCTTCGTTTTCGGCTTGGTAGATCGGATTATCGAAGTCATATTTAGCAATAGCATAGCTGTTATCAACGAGATTCGGAGTGATTCTGCAGTGTATCACGTGGGTGTGTGTAAGAACACATAGCTTTTTGAAGGGGTGATAAAGTAAAAAGAAGGAAAGCAACATTTAAATGAAAAAGTCCAACGATTTTATTGAATGAAAATATGCAAATGATAGATAATATCCCTCACAAACGAGCCATGATGCCCCGGGCAAGGCACTAGGCTTTAAAGTGTATTGTTCAAAGCATAGAAAACGAAAAGCAAAACAAAAAACAAAAGCAATTACTCCTGTCTAAAGGAGATTGGTATGACGTCTTCAGTCTTCCAATTGCTGAGTCCGTTGCCGGGAGTTGGGAAAATCCACTTGCTAATGTCGAAGTCGCTGTCGTTGTCTTCTATAGCATGAACTCCATCTTTGCTGATGCGGAAAGGAAGTTGGCCGGCACGTTCGCGGCGCATCATCTTCTGACCTTGGATGGTGAAGCCTAAACCAGTCTTGTCAGACTTGAAAGGAAGATCGGGGAGCTGACCCCAAATAGTACTACCTCCTTCTTCAACTGCAGCTTGAGCATCTTTCAGCGAAGCCATCCTAGGCGGAACTTGTGTTACTTCAGGAGTGACAGGAGAGTCAACAGGCATGACTCTTGGAACTGTCTCAAAAGCTTGACAGGGAGTCTCGAAGAATTCACCTTCCATCTCGAGATATCGGAAAGACTGCAGATGACTGACCATATATTCCTCTTCACCACATACTGTAACAACCTTCCCCTTTGCTGGGTACTTCAACTTCTGATGCAAGGTAGAGGTAAGATCACGCCCCATGTATCCAAGGGCGTCCAAGTAGGAAAGAGTAAGCTGGACGGATGTCCATGACAAAGAAGGTGGAGTCAAAAGTCTGGGAACCGACTTTAATAGGCAGAATGAGCTCTCCAAGTACTGTTCGCTTAGAACCATCAAAAGCTCTCACAATTATGCCCTGGGCTTCAAGACCAATCCTTCAACATCAAGTCAATCAAAGGCATTCTTCGGTGGGATATTGAGGGCGGTAGCAGAGACAATGTAATGCCCTTGCATTCAACAGAGATGTGCAAGGCTTTGTTGTGTTTCCTTGCGGTACGTGAGCATTCTTCAGAACTTCACCAAGGCTTTAGCATGAGCCTCGAAACTGACAAGCGAGCCAACATGGAGATCTTGGGCGAAATCTGTCAGCTGTTCCACAACATTGTAGTCACTTTTCTTGATAATCTTTAGAATTTCCTCCATTTCTTGTTTGGAGGTATCTTGACAACTTCCTTTGGTACTACATCGGCGGGATGAATTCTGGTTCTTTCCTCTAGCTTGGGGAATTGGTTCAATAGCTGGAATGCGAGTTGGAGTCGCAATGTCTTTTGGAGGATCTGGAGAGAAAACTCTTCCGGTTCGGTCACCTTACTCGATCCGTTGATGTTGTCAATGTTAGGAATGGTAGCTTCAATTGTAAGATCCTCGATAGTCGGAGGGTCTTTCTTGACACCATGATAGTAAACCTCGACTCCATAGTTCCAAGGTATGGCTTTGTCGAGGAATATGGGCATGCAGGAGAAGTAATGATGAGGGTGCCACTCAGGCACGGGATCGATGGAAATCCTTATTGTGTTAACATTAGCATAGTCTTTTGGAAATCGTCTCCCCGGTGGCTGTCATACCCCAATTTTTGACCTAATATACCACCTCACATATGCATCACTGCATCACTAACAGTTTCAGAACAGAATAGATCGTGCGTGGCTTCTAGAAGTCAAAATCAAGGTTTCTTCAAAATTTCATCTGTTCAAGATGTGATCAATTAGTCAAAATCAAACTTTTTCAATCATCAAAACATTTCAAATGATCCATCATGATCATAAAAAATCAAGAAATTTGGAAAAGTCAACAAAAAGTCAAAATTTCCAACACTTAGAAAATTTTCAAGTGTTAGAAAAAACATGTTTTTTCCTACTTTCATGGCAATTTTTCACATAGTTCCATTTGGAATCGAGAAAAACTCAAAACATGAAAGTTGTAGCCCTTATTCAAACTTTCCAAAATGTTCAAGAACTTGCAAAACCATGTTGTCTAGCTATACTTTTGATTTTGAAAACTTAACCATGGTTAAAGAAAGTAACTTTTGCATTAAATGCAAAAGATTCCATTATGACCTCTTAACCAAGTTGCAAGTTTCCTTCAATGATATCTTTGCAAAATCATTCAGTTTTCTTGGCCTATAAATAGAGGTCATTTACTCAAATTTAAACCACACCAAGCTATGCAAATCAAGCTTTCCTCTTCTTTCTTGAAATTCAAGTTTCATAGTTCAAAGTGAAATTTTGCATTTTGCAAATCTTGTAAAACTGTAAGAAACTTGGTGTCTAACATGTTCTAAACATCAAATGAAACTTGTTTGAAACTTAAAATCAACTCAAGAATTGCTCAAACTCAGAATCCATGTTTAAAACCAAACGCTTGCAAAACTTGCCTTAACTTTCAAACTGATAATTTACTCGAGCTAGTCTTGATTTTATCATTCAAACATCATCCACATACTTCATATAAGTGATCGGATCATCATCACGACACTGTAACACCTCTAACCACGAATTCGAAGTTTACATCAAGCATATGCAGTTGGACTTGGGTGGAGTAGTTCAGACCATTTCAAAGCAAGCATAGTGATCAAACACCTTCCATAAGGTTCAGTGGTGCTCCAGCCATCATCAAACAACAACTGGAAACACTCTAAGGAGGATTTCGATTTCAGTTTGAAGAGGTAAGTCACTCATACTTCGAACTCTATAATTCATGCATTACAGTTCAAAAAACGCTTGGCCGTTTTGTTTATGCACCTTCACTGATCCTTAACCCTCAATCAATTGATCAATTCCATGGCCATACACGATTTCATATTGAATTTAAGAATTAGGGTTCTTCGTGTTCTGGGAAAAATTAATCATTTAAAGCGAAAATAAATGAAATTAACCACCACCATCATGTTCTGGTTAAATTTCGAGCAAGTTTGATGTTTTACACTTGTCATTTAATATACCTATTTTATGATGATGTCAAAAAAATCCAAAATACTTTCTTTTGATTATATTTTCATTGAGCGAAAACAAGACATTTAAAAGCGTTCTTAAGTACTTCAAAGATGTTCTTTTCAAACTTTCAAAACTCAAATCTTTTCAAAACTTCTTGTGAATATACTTCACTTTTCAAAATCATTTTCAAAACCTTTTCAAAACTTTTCATCAAACTTACACACCTTTTTTCCATGATTGATCCGATTTGAAGATAAAACCGAATCAGTTTTTCCTCGAATTTCTTAATCGATCATGGGCCTCGCTCACGGTGTAAGTCCCAATTCTTTTTATGTACATAATTATTTCTATGTACATATCCAATTCTTTTTATGTACATATTAATTTTTCCTTGTACATAATACAATCATCTTTGTAAATATTCAAGTATAGCAAACTTCGTTCGTTTGTTTTCATTCGCTTGTTTATACACCAATTCCATCGGTATCAAGAGAGGAATTATTCCCGGTGAAACTTCTCTTAAAACCAATGGGCCTCCCTTACGGTGTAAGTCCCAACCCTCCTATGTACATACACATTTCCTTGTACATAAATACCCATTCGTGTACATATTCATTCCCTTGTACACATTCAAACTTGTAAATAATCAAGTTACGCTCGTTTTAAATGATCGTTTTACACACTTGTTTATATTTCCTTCATAAACTCCTGTGAATAAACTTCATACACTTGTTTATATAACTGGTTAGTTATAACATAACAACTAGTCTAACAACTAGGTCCCCTGCAGAGCTAGCCTCCTCTTGGGCTTTGTACAAGATAACTCATTCATCTGAGTTCAGCATCCTCTTAGGCTTCGTATAAGAAAACTCATTCATCTGAGTTTAGCCTCCGCTTAGGCTTCATATAAGACAACACTCCCCTGTTGAGTCAGCCTCCTCTTGGGCTTCGTTCAAAAGAATTCCCTCGTTGAGTTTAGCCTTCTCTTGGGCATCAAACAAGAAAGAGACCAGGAAATCTCTATGACCTCCTATTGGGCTTCAATACAAAGAATCACCGCTAGGATAGAACCACGAGTATGATTTCCCGATGAAATCACTCTTGAAATCCTAAGAGGATGGTTTCTCGGTGAAACCACTCTTAAAGCCAAAGCCAGCCATACCCTATAGCTTCCTCTTGATCTTCATACAAGGACCCTCGATGACCCTCGGAATGCCTCCTCTTGGGCTTACAATACAAGGACCCATGGGCTTCCTAAAAGCATCCCCCTAGTCCAAACAATTTCTCCTCGAGATTTAGACATTTATCATCTCTATGGAAGAAGTATCTCATCTATCACATCACATACAATCAAAAACTTTTCAAACTCTTTTTCAAACAAAAACATCTCTTAATCGTAAGTAGTAACGCTTGTACACTCGAAAAACACCCAATGCTTACAATTAAAAGATTCAATCATTTTCAAACATCTTTCTTAACTCGTAAGTGGTAGCAGCTTACACTCAAGCAAAACACCTATAACTACGATGAAGATTTTAATCAATCAATCCTTTCAAAATGTATGTGATGAAATAGATTAGATACATTTTCATTAAGATGACATTTGTCTTTGTCTCTTAATAACATCCGTTGCTTCCACTAGCATAAGTGGGAACTCGATTGCTCTGACTTTCTCAACATCCTTTTGAGAATACGTGGGCACAAGGTCTCATCCTTGGCGAGCAAATTTCTTTCTCCCTCAAACCAAACAAAACCATAGATCCCTTTAGATCCGAGCTACAAATGCTCTGATTCCCATTAAGGGATATGTATGCAGAATATCCAAAGATCTTTGCGAGCACAATAATAACAAAACCTAGGATCCCACAATCCTACCCTTTCTTAAAATCAAAGGAGAAACTTTCCCAATCATAGAAATAGAAATTTAAAACACATAAACATATCAAACATATTCATATATAAAGCTATAGATAACTATATATATTTAGGGTGCTCCATCTATTCCCTTTATATAACAAACCCCCTTGCCCGAAATCTCCCCAATGCGTTGCGTCTAGTTCGCGCTAGTCGTAATGCATATCATATCAATTGAGGGTATTGCAGCTTTCCCCTTTTTCATAATCATTTTTCTTGTGTTGGAAATAATAAAGCTTGATGCTCGCGGTATCTTTATAAACAAATCAAAAGAGTAAATCTTTTCGAGCCAGAGAATTCGAATTTAGATTCGATTCTCTAGCGCGTCACTTTTTAACGCGAACAGTCGCCTTAACATCTTCCATAGGAATCTTGTAGCTCTCAGGAACAGTATACTTCACCATGTAATCAAACTTTCCACTTGGTTGCCCCAAGGTATCCCATACTTACATGCAGTTCACTCCATCTTGATCTTGATTCTTAGACATGTCTTCACACAGATTCTCCATAGGTGATGGCTTCAGAAATAACACTTCGCGGTTATCCATCATGCACTGAATACGTCTTCTCAACCAAGCACAACCATCAGGTGCAGATGGGCACCAACGACAATTCTCTGGGCATCTTGGATTAACACCGGCTTGCAGTAAATTCTTCTTAACAGTCATCAGAGGAATGGTCAAGTCATCTATATTGAAAACATAAGAGGTCTTATCAATAGCATTGGAACTTTTATCATGGTTAGGCATAGGCGCGATGATCACATTCGGAGTCTCAACAGGAGGATCAAACTCAATCTGTTTAGCTTCAATCATATCTTGAATATTGTTCTTCAGAGCCCAACAATCATCAGTATTGTGTCCCAGACCGTTAGAGTGGTAAGCACACTTAGCATTTGGATTGTATTTTGGAGAGGAAGTGTTGATGTTTTGAGGAGGATCCCTCAAGGTAATCAGCTCTGCTTTCAACATGTGTTGCAAGGCTTGCGGCAATGGCATGTTGATCTTTGTAAACTGTCTTCGTGGCGCATTCTGGTTTCGCGCATTGTCTCGCTGAGGTTGTGCTGATGTAGGATTGGAATCCAACTGCCCACCAGTTGAGCACGGTCGGTATTGGCTCGGCTTTTCGACCATACAGCATTGGCTTCTTTCTTACCACCAAAGATCTCTTCGACATTTGAGGATGACTCTACATGAATCTTTCCGCTCTTGATACCGCCGATCGCCCTCTTGTCAATATCGACTTAGTGAACTGGTGAAGGTTTCCAATCGGATGATTGAAGAATGGGCGGTCGGTGTTCCATAAACATATAAACCAACTCCAATTGGACAAGGGTGGTTGAACTCTTCCCTAGATCTCTCCATTTCTAAGCATACTCTTTGAACTTCTCATCGACGACCATAGACATGCTCTGTAGTTGCATGCGGTGGGTGCCAATTCACATTGTACTCGTGTTGCTTGTAGAAAGCATCCACTAAGTCACTCAAGTACGGATATGGTCACTCTGGTGATAATACCACTCAATTGAGTTCGGACAAACTCTCTTGGAAATAGTGCATCCTGACTTTCTCATAGTGTGGGGTTGATCTTGAACATAGGACTTCAAATGCAGCCGGACAAAATGCCATCATACTTGGCAAAATTAGGAACCTTGAATTTGGGAGGAATCACCACACCAGGAACAAGACTCAGATCATCAAAATTCAGCCCCGACATCTTCAAATTTTCCACAGCATTCAGACGGTCTTCAAGTTGTTTGTACTTGTCATCTTCATAAGAGTACTGATCATTCTCATAATCTTGTTCCTTCTTCTTAGGCTCACGCTGGTCATCTTCGTTTCCCTTGACACTTCCCTCAGTCTTGACACTCCCTTCCGAGAACTCTATCCGGCTAACCACCTTAGGACCACCTTTGTGACGTCTTCCCACGTTGAGAGCAATGACCTTCTTCTTTTTGTTGATGAGCTTCGGATCTTCTTGGCCTTGGACCAAGCTGGTGAACATCTCACAGGCCAGGCATTCAGGCACGGAGATCTTTGACGATGTGTTCAAGAGCTATTCTGCTAAAATAAATAGCGAGAAAATGAGAAAACCAATCTTCAATGTACATTATGAAATGTCCCTTTACATCCAGGATGAGTTACCTACCAACTAATGGTATGGATAGCGCTACCCTAAAGGAAAGAAAAATAACATGGAAACGACCATTCTGAGTAGGTAATAAGACTCTTTTCCTTGCTCCAATCAATTCAAAATTACTTTTCCTACCTCACACTATTTTCAAAAACTTTTGAAACACTTTGTATACATTTCAGCGAGAATCATTACAAAGTCAAAGAGAAATGCCTTTTCAAAAACATATTTTCAAACACACACACACAGAAAGCAATTTATAAAGTGAGCTAATCAGTTAAGAGGCCGTAGATAATTATCGATGAAAAGGGTGCTAATACCTTCCCTTTTCATAACTGCCTCTTGTACTCCGAATGTAATGAAGGTCTTTTCCTGTTCTTTTCTCCGTCTCTTAATTGGATAAAAGAAAAGTCGGTGGTGACTCTTGCTATTCGCAACATTTGCGATAAAACGCAAAACAAACAAGTCAGTTCTCCCACCGTATCACAGAACTGGCGACTCTGCTGGGGAAAATCCTAGAGAGAGGCTATCTTAGGGCTTTAGATCACTTTATTGCTTTCATTGTTTGACTTATCTTCTTTACTTTTAAGGGTTGCTTGGGTATTATACTTGTGGGGGATCCTACACTCGAATCCAGGTTTCCTTAGGTAAGTAGCATTAAATCATCGCGACTGTTAGGTGTATACAAAATGGTTAAAATGATGGCTACGTTAGTGCGACACTTTGGATGTCCCGGTGCTCCTCATGTTCAGTTGAGGAAAGTATTTGGGGTCTGCGTAGTGTCATAAGCACTAACTCAACTTTTAGAACCCTAATTGACCCATCTTGGCCATTAGAAGGTAGTGAGATGGCCGACTTCGGTGCAGACTAAGGTTGGTTGATACTCGATGCTATGCTCATTAAGATTTGACTTTCGGGATGTTTCGGTCGACCACTTGGTAGTCATATTGAAATAAAGCCTACGAGAAAGATCAATGATATGAGATTCCTAGAACCCGGTTAATATTATATGACAGGTTGAACCCACTTAAACTCTGGTAGGGTAGACACCTATACCTCATGCAAGCCTTAAACCTAGGGCTATTGTGTGAATTGAGTGTGCTTGTTACTTGTTTTAAACATGGCATCATGACATCATAACATCATAACATCATATCATTTCTAACTATTTCAAGGACCTAGGGATTTATCTTTGCTTTGTTTTGTAGGAGTTATGGCTTCCAGAAAGACTATCTGAATCAACTTCATGGGTATACCTTCTAAACTCAAAGAATTAGTTTCAGAAGTTCCCGATCATGCTCAGTTTATCAAAAAGCATGGTTATCTACTTGACTTGGTTATTTCCGGTTTTGAAGAAGATATGATGCACGTCGTACTCCAGTTCTTCGATCCGAAACATCACTACTTTACATTCCCAAATTATCAATTGGTACCTACATTAGAAGAGTTCTCTAAGCTTCTTGGGATACCTATCCTTGATCAGATACCATTCACCGGTCCAGAAAAATCTTCGAAATACGAAGACATCGCATTAGCGTTACATCTAATGCGATCACACATTGAAGCTAATTGGGAAACAAGAAGCAGAGTTAAGGGTTTGCTTGCTAATTTTCTGATAAAGAAAGCTTGAGAATTCCTAAAGGCTATGAGTTTCCATGCATTCGAAGACATTTTGGCCTTGCTAATCTATGGCTTGGTTCTATTTCCTAATCCCGACCAGTTCGTAGACGTAAACACCATCAACATATTCCTCACTCGGAATCCTATGCGTACCTTACTTGGGGACATTCTGCATTCTCTCCACACTCGTACTACCAAAAGACAAGGAACTCTCATGTGTTGCATACCGTTACTTTCCAAGTGGTTTATTTCACACCTTCCTCAATCAGTAATGAAGAACGAGCAAAGATTGAAGTGGCCTCAAGGTTGATGTCACTCTCTCGTTCAAATATCCGTTGGGTCTTTTTTCTCAAAGGACTTCACTTTCATTGAGCGTTGTGGGGTATTCCCTAATGTACCACTCCTTGGCATAAGGGGAGGTATCACTTACAAACCTTCTCTAGCTCTACGTCAGTTTGGTTATACTCGAAGAGATGGTCATCATGATATGCTTCTCCAAGATATTGGTTTGACTATGAAAACGATCTGCATAACTACTTCGAAGATTTGTACGCTTGGGCATGGTGAAGAAGGCTGATACCAAGACTTTGGGGCACAAAAATTCCATTCCTTGGGAACCTTACCTCAAATGGGTGCGAGCTCGAGCTCAAAACCTCATGATGCCGTTTACAGTCATTCTACCCGTGGTTATGGAATCTATTCTTGAAGGTGGCCGAACCTATATCATTCTCCATCCAAACATGACTACTAATTTCAAAGACTTAAAGAGATTCGGATTGATTAAAGGAGAAAGGATACATTCAAATTTCGGTGATATCAAGCGATAAAAGAGTATTGGGTATGAAGCTACTTCACAAGGAGCAAAGCATTAACACTACTTCAACACAAAGAGGAAGCGTCCATGGAGACCTAAGCTCTAGGAATATCTTTTATTTGTTTAAAATTTCTTTTGTACTTGCTAAAGATAGAGTAATAAAAAGTTTGTTCGTGCTTGTTTAACAAATTTAAATTCTAAGGTCCTTGAAAACATTGCATTGCATAAAATCGCATATCATGGCATAACATTTCATACGGTACATTGAAGACCATTTTCTTATTCTCTGTTTGTTTATTTCGTGAAATGGTTCTTGAGCAGTATGTCAAACATCTCCAGGCTCCTGCGCCCAATTCAGGAGATGATCACTAATTTGGCCCAAGGCGAGCGATATAAAGCTCATCACCAAGAAGAAGAAGACCATTGGTATTCTCAACATCGAAAGAAATCACAAGGTCGATCAAGGTGGTGGAACAACTCGAATTCTCGGACAAGGTGGCGAAACTAAAGTATAAAAAATAATGAAGGAAGCCATCATGAGTGCAAAAGCAGAGAAGACTATCGACAGTAGTATCCTTCTTACAACAAAAATACAAGCAACTTGAAGGCAGTGCGATAATGTGGAAAATCAGAAAATGTCAAGAGTTAACTTTGATGATCGAGTCTTGTTCTGTTGTGGTAATTCCCTCAAGTTCAAAGTTCCTACCTTTGCCAAGTATGATGGCATCTCTTGCCCAAAGCGCATCTAAATTCCTATATTCGAAGATCCATCCTCATAATGAAGACAGAAATTATGGATCCATTTCTTTCAAGTGTTTATCAAGAACTCGGTTGGGTGGTATTATCGCTAGAGTACCCACATCCATACTTGGAATGACTTAGCGGATGCTTTCTACAAGCATACCGGTACAATGTTGAATTGGCACCTACCCGCATGCAACTACGAGCATGTCTATGGATCGTTCGAGAAGTTCAAAGAGTATGCCCATAAATGGAGAGATTTAGCAGGTGTTCAACCACCCTTGTCCAATATGGGTTGGTTGACATGTTTATGAACACTAACAGGCCCATTCTTCAATCATCGATTGGAAACTCTTCAGCCGTATTCACCGGTGATATTAGAGGAGCGTATCGGTGGAATCAAAGGCGAAAAGATTCAAGTAGAAACATCTTCAAATGTTGCGAAGAGATCTTTTGGTGGTAAGAAAAGCGCCAATCTGTGTATGGAGAAGAGCCATGAAAAAGCTGATTGCAATCGATGCAGCGAGGCATGTGATCTCAATGCCATCTCGCAACCTCAATGAGACAACACGCGTATGCGAGCGCGCCGCGGTTTACAAAGATCAACATGCCGTTATCTCAAGCACTACAACACATGTTGAAAGAAGAGCTCATTACTTTGAGGATCCTCCTCAACACATCAACACTTCCTCTCCAAGTATAATCCTAATGCAAGGTGTGCATACCACTCCAACAGAGGGCACGACACCAATAAGCTGTTGGACCACGAAGAACAAGATTCAAGACATGATTGAAGCAAGGAATTTGAATTCAACCTTCCGTCGAAACTCGAATGTGATCAACGCACCAATGCCCGACCATGGTAAAATTTCAAAAGCTATTGACAATGACTCCTATGTTTATGATGTGAATGAGTGACTATTCCTATGATGGTATCAAGAAAGATTTGCTGCGGTGTATTTCGAGGTGCCCGAACGATTGTTGTTGGTGTGCAATTGAATCGACATATGTGTTTGGTTGAAGAGGCATATGCAGCGCATGATGGACAATCGAGAAGTGTTATTTCAAGCCTCCATCATGGAGAATCGTGTGAAGACGTTTCTAAAAATCGAGGATCAAAGGCGTAAAGAAGCCATACAGTGCGGGATACCTTGGGGCAGCCAGTGGAAATTTTGATTTCATGGTTAAATATACGCTCCGAAATTTACAAGATTCCAATTGAAGATATCAAGGAAACCGGATAGGGAGACGATTACCCGAGAAGAGTATCTTGATGTGAACATAATAAGGATCACCTCTGCCGATCCTACGCCTAGAGTGGCACCCCTAATTATTACCTCCCCTAAACCAATACCATATTCCTCTAACAAAGATATACCTTGGAATTATGGAGCCGAAGTTTACTATCATGGCGTCAAGCAAGAACCTTTGACCATTGAAGACATTGTAGTTGAAGCTACCAATCCTGACATCGATAACATCACCGGATCAAGAAAGGTAACCAGAACCGAAAGAGTATGTTACCCAGGGATCTGTCCTCCGAAAGAAACTACTACACCAATTCACATTCCTGCTATCGAACCAATTCCCGAAGCTAGAGGGAAAGAAAAAGTAACTCATCCTGCTCAGACAGAAGTACCAAAGGAAGTTGTTGAGGATACCTCCAAGCAAGAAATGGAGGAAATTATGAAGATCATCAAGAAGAGCGACTACAATGTTGTGGAATAGTTTGGAAAAACTCCGTCAAAGATATCCATGCTAGCTCTGCTATTGTGCTCTGAGGTTCATGCTAAAGCCATAGTAAAGTTTTTGAAGAATGCTCACATACTGCAAGACACTACTGCTGATCAATTTGAAGGTTGTATTGCTAGCCTGACCGCCAACAATGGTTTAGGTTTCTCTGATACTGATTTAACTCATGCCAGTAGGAAACACAACAAAGCCTTGCACATCTCCATTGAATTTAAGGGCACTACATTGTCTCACGTATTGGTGGATATGTGTTCTACTCTAAATGTTATGCCGAAGAGCGTTCTCGACTGACTTAATGCGGAAGAAGTGGTCATGAAGCCCAATGACATAATTGTAAGAGCTTTTGATGGTTCAAAAAGAACAGTACTTGGAGAGCTCAACCTGCCAGTTAAAGTCGGTTCCCAGACTTTTGACTCTACTTTCTTTGTCATGGACATTCGTCCAACTTATTCTTTCCTACTCGGACGCCCTTGGATACATGGGGCAGGCGCTGTCACCTATACCCTACATCAGAAGCTGAAGTATCCAATGAAGGGGAAGATTGTTATAGTATGCGGTGAAGAAGAATATATAGTAAGCCATCTGCAGTCATTCCGATACATTGAAATGGAAGGTGAATTCATTGAAACCCCCTGTCAAGCTTTCGAAGCAATTCTACGAGTCATGCCTGTTGACTCTCCTGTCACTCCTGAAGTTACTAGAGTTCCACCGAAGATGGCCTCACTAAAAGACGCCAAAGCTATGGTTGAGGAAGGAGGTTGTACTATTTGGGGTCAGCTCCCCGATGTTCCATTCAAATCTAACAAGACTGGTTTAGGCTTCACTATCAAAGGTCAGAAGATGATACGCCGCGAACGTGCCAACAAACTTCCTTTCCATATCAAATCGGAGTCCATGCTATAGAAGACGAGGATGACAACTTCGACATCAACAATTGGATCTTCCCAAATCCAGACGACGGACTCAACAATTGGAAGACTGAAGATGTTATACCATTCTCCTTTAGACAAAAGTAATTGCTTTTATTGCTTTTATGCTTTCAAACAATAAAATTTAAGCCTACTGCCTTGCCTGGGGCACCACAACTCGTTTGTGAGGGTTATTATTTGTCATTCACATATTTTCATTCAACCAATCATTGGACTTTTGCATTCAAATATTGTTCTTTTTACTTTATCACCCTTTTCAGAAAGCTATGTGTTCTTACATACACCCACATAATACACTGCAGATTCACTCCGAATCTCGTCAATAACGACTCTGCTATTGCTAAATATGACTTCGATAATCCGATCTACCAAGCCGAAGATGAAGGTGAGGAAGATTGTAAAGTTCCAAGAGAACTTGCCAGGCTACTACAACAGGAAAAACAGGTTATACAGCCACACGAGGAGCCAGTCGAGGTTGTGAATCTAGGTACTAACAAAGACAGAAAGGAAATCCAGATAAGTGCAGGTCTTAAGAGCAATATCAAGGAGAGATTGGTCCAGATGCTGCGAGACTATATCGCGATTTTTTCTTGGTCCTACGAAGACATGCCAGGTTTAAACATTGACATTGTGGTACACCGACGACCGACGAAAGAAGGTTTTCTCCCTGTGAAGCAGAAGGTTCGTTGTATGCATCCTGAGATGTTCGAGAAAATCAATGCCGAAGTTATGAAACAGTTCAATGTCGGTTTTCTAGCCGTTACTTATCCACAGTGGGTTGTGAACATGGTGCCCGTACCTAAGAAGGATGGAAAAGTATGTATGTGTGTGGACTACCGAGATATGAACAAAGCAAGTCCGAAAGACGATTTCCCACTTCCACATTTTGATGTCCTGGTTGATAACACCGCTCAACACAAGGTTTTCTCCTTCATGGATGGTTTCTCTAGTTACAATCAGATCAAAATGGCTCCCGAAGACATGGAAAAGACTACTTTCATTACACAGTGGGGCATATTCTGTTACAAAGTCATGCCGTTTGGACTGAAGAACGCTGGTGCCACATATCAACGTGCCATGGTAACTTTATTCCATGACATGATTCATCACGAGATAGAGTTCTACGTCGATGACATGATAGCTCGATCACAAACTAAAGAAGAACATCTCGATCATTTGCGAGAGCTGTTCGATAGACTGAAGAAATACAGACTAAGACTTAATCCTAACAAGTGCACCTTTGGAGTCAGATCCGGTAAACTCCTGGGATACGTTGTCAGTGGTAAAGGTATTGAAGTTGACCCTGCCAAGGTTAAATCTATTCAATAAATGCCAGCTCCCCGTACAGAGAAGGAAGTCAGAGGTTTCTTGGGATGACTAAACTACATTTTTAGATTCATTGCACATCTAATTGCTATTTGTGAGCCAATCTTCAAGTTAGTGAAGAAAGATCAAGTAGTGAAATGGAACAATGATTTCCAGACAGCTTTTGAAAAAATCAAGGAGTACCTACAAAATCCTCCTATCCTGATGCCACCAGTCAAAGAAAGACCTATTATCATGTACTTAACGGTATTAGAGAACTCAATAGGGTGTGTATTGGGGAAACATGACGAGTCTGATGAAAAGAGTATGCAATATACTATTTTAGCAAAAAGTTTACTGACTGTGACATAAGATACTCACAACTTGAGAAAACTTGCAGCGCTTTGGCTTGGGCTGCTCGTCGACTAAGACAATATATGTTGACTCACACTACCTTGTTGATCTCTAAGATGGATCCGATATAATACATATTCGAGAAACCTGCTCTCTCTGAAAGAATATCAAGATGGCAAATGATCTTGACCGAATAAGACATCTATTATACTACTCGGATGTCAATCAAAGGAAGTATAATAGCCGATCATTTAGCTCATCAAGCCGTAGATGACGACCAGTCTATGCATTTCGAGTTTCCAAATGAGGATATTATGTTAGTTAACGATTATGAAAAACCTGGACCAGACGAAGGACCTGAACCAGGATCCTGATGGACCATGGTCTTTGATAGAGCCTCGAATGCACTTGGCAATGGTATTGGCGCCATCATTACATCTCCTACAAGCGGACACACGCCTTTCACTGCCAAACTATGTTTCGACTGCACCAATAACATGGCCGAATACGAAGCATGCATCATGGGTTTCAAAGCTGCTATTGACTTAAGAATCTAATTCTTGCAAGTGTATGGAGACTCAACTTTGGTGATCAGTCAGGTTAAAGGTGATTGGGATATGAAGCATCCGAATCTCATTCCATATCGGGAGCATGTGTTGAATCTGATCCCTTACTTCGAAGAAATCACTTTTGATCACATCCCACGAGAAGAGAATCAGTTGGCAGACGCATTAACTACCATTTCATCTTTGTTTAAGGTCAGATGGGACAACGAAGCTCCCCAAATTACTATTGTAAGACTAGACGAACCAGCATACTGTTGTGAACTTGATACCGAAGGAACAGAAGAGAAACCTTGGTTCTACAAAGTGAAGAGGTATCTCGAGGCTCAGGAATATCCCGCAGTGGCATCTGTCAATGATAAGAATTTATTAAGAAGATTCGCCTCCAAATTTTTTCTCAGCAACGGCATCTTATACAAGCGCAATCATGACTTGTGCTTACTCCACTGTGTAGATCAGAAAACAGCGGAATGAATCATGGAAGAGTTACATGAAGGCGCATTCGGTACTCACTCCAGTGGACATATAATGTCTAAGAAGATTCTAAGAGTAGGTTACTGTTGGTCCACCATGGAAGCTGATTATTACCGCTATGTTCGATCTTGTCACAAATGCCAGATATACGCAGACAAAGTGCACATACCTCCAGTCCCATTGAATTTTCTGACTGCTCAATGGCCTTTCGCAATGTGGGGAATTGACATGATTGGAGAGATTAAACCCACCGCTTCCAATGGACAACATTTCATCCTTATTGCTATTGATTAGTTTACCAAATGGGTAGAAGCAGCCTCGTTCGCATCTGTTACCAAGAATGTTGTGGCTCGATTCATCAAGCATAATCTTATCGGTCGGTATGGCGTCCCCGAAAGTATTATCACAGATAATGGTACCAATCTCAATAACAAAATGATCACCGAACTCTACACGCAGTTCAAGATTAAGCATCACAATTCTTCTCCATGTCGGCCAAAGATGAACGGCGCAGGGGAAGCCGCCAACAAGAATCTTAAAAAGAGTATAGAGAAGATGACAGTGACATATAAGGATTGTCATGAGATGTTGTCATTTGCTCTCCACGGTTATCGCACTAAAATACAAACATCTACAGGGGCAACCCCCTTCTCTCTCGTATATGGTATGGAAGCACTCCTACCTATTGAGGTTCAAATAACCTCAATCAGAGTAGTCCAGGACGCAGAGTTAGACGAAGACGAATGGGTCCTGACTCGCCTTGACCAGATCAACTTGATCGATGAAAAATAGCTCGCAGCCATCTGCCATGGACAAATATACCAGAAGCGAATGATTAGAGCATTTAATAAAAAAGTCAAGCACCGAGTCTACCAAGTCGATGATCTAGTAGTCAAGTGCATCATTCTTCCACAAGGTGACCCCAGGGGCAAATGGACTGCCACCTATGAGGGACCATTTGTAGTAAAAACATTATTTTCCAGCATAGCTATGTTACTAAGCACTATGGACGGAGAAGACTTCTCGCACCCTGTGAACGTAGACATAGTAAAAAAATACTACGCATAAACGAGACCCACTAGGTTGATTGGCCTAGGCAAAAATAAGGGCATCCTGGCGAACCAAAAAGGTTCGGGCAAAGGTTAAGGATATATATATACAAGAATGTACACCCGGCAAGTCGAAAACCTACAAAGGCGGCTTGGGCAAAAAAGGGTATCCCGTTAGACAGAAAACCCGAAAGGATGGTCTAGGAAAAAGTTAGGGATTTAAGCGTACGACTATGTCTCGTCTAGATCACCTATTTACAGCCTACACTACTATCAGCTTCAAGATTCGAATGGCGCAAATCAGTTTAACCACTTTCTTCTGACAGCAAGGGGATGATATAGTCGAAATATATGAGCAATAACATAGTTGAAACTTGACAAGAATGTTTCCACGTAGCTTTTTACTATTCTGACAATTTCATCTTGTGTACAAAATGCCTGACTATAGGCCACTTTTCAAATTTAATGCAAAGTCCTCTTTTCCAGTTCTAATTTTCATTGTTTTGTTTGCATAAAGTCCAATGATTGCTTTGAATGATTATATGCATATGACAATAAACATCTATTCCCAAACATATGAAAAGCGAACAGAAACAGTAATTACTACAAGTTCTAGGAATTGAGATGACGACTAAAGTCACCAATACATCCCCACAGAGTCACTTTCACAAGAAATACCTCCACATGATCATCTCTACAATCCCCACAGAGCCAACACTCTCCTTACAAAGACAAATCTTCTCCAATGAAGTATTACGTTATCATCTCCTCCCAATAATGTTCAAACATTTCATCTTCATCACGTTAGTCCCCAAGCAGTGATCCTATCATCTTCATCACATTAGTCCCCAAGCAGTGATCCTATCAGTTTCAACTTCATCACGTTAGTCCCCGAGTAGTGATTCTATCATCTTCACCATATTAGTCCCTGAGCAGTGATTCTATCAGCTTTAACCTCATCACATTAGTCCCCGAGCAGTGATCCTCTACATTCATCATGTCAGTCCCTGAGCAATGATCCTATCGGACTTACCTACACTCTCAAGTCATCACGTTACATAGGTCCTCGAGCAGTAACACATTAACCAATTACATCAGTCTCCAAGTAGTAACAGGTTATTCCATACCACATCGTCCCCCAGCAAGGTCTATACACAAGATATTCATCCTCAGCTGAGTATCTCTCAATGATTATCATTCCCCCAACAGCAGCAATATCCAGACTTGAAACTTGGTCAGATAGTGCATCGGAGGAATCTGAATCTCCTTTATCCCCAGTTAGGGTTTTCCACAACTTCATCCCCAAGAAGAAATCAAAGATCTCCAGCAAAATGTTCCTATCTTCTTCAAGATGGATATGTTTTTAAATACCACAACATCTACATTCATACATTATTCACAAAAATCATAACATATGCATATATCATTCACGAACATTGTCATATACACGCATGCATCATAATCTGCATAAAGCTAACCATATCCTCTCAAGATTTATTTCCCCAACAGGTAAAAGCTATTTTCCAAATGGAAGGTCAAAGATTAATACCCGAAACAAGACGGGAGAACTATCTGAACGACCATGCAAATTATTTCCAAACAATAGGTCAAAGATTAATACTCGAAACAAGACGGAAGAACTATCTAAATGACCATGCAAAGTATTTCCAGACAACAGGTCAAATATTAACACCCGAAACGAGATGGGAAAACTATCAAGGCGACCAATCTACTATGAACTCCCGAAACCAGACAGGTTTACCAATAAATAGCAGACCATGGGTTAATACCCGAAACAAGACGGGAAAACTATCTATATTCTGACGAATATTCATCTCAGAAATAGCCAAGACAAAAGGCTTATTCTGACTCTCTCTTATTATCAACCGCCCCGGATGGCATCTTAAACCCATCTCCGACTACACATCCTCATCTCTCCGGATGGCATATTTAAGCCCATCTCTGATATTTCTCTCATCCAAAAGACAAATCCAGAGTCTAGCATACGACTCACTCTCTAGCATTAGCTTCTCCAAATGGCATCTATAAGCCCATTCCAGCGCATCGTCAACTGCCGATCCAATTCCATACAACAGCGAGTGCAAATTTTTAGGTGTACTCGAGTGTTCAATCATCTTCTACCTTCAGGTCACGAAAGGAAAGCATACCAATCTAACCCTTCTGGTACAAGAAGATTGAACAGGGGCAACTTTCATACCCCAAAATTTTCCCTCCTACTTCTCAAGACAATTCACATCTTCATACTTAAGGACTTCACAAGGGTTGACCAAACAAACCCTCTCCTAAGCAATAAATCTAAATTAGGGTTTTTCTCCTCTCAAGTCAAAATGGATTTCCAATTCTCCAAGTGGTCATCATACCTCATCATATATTTCAAGGGATCACCATGTCAAATTTCAAGCCTTACAAGTCAAATTTGCTCATCTAATTGCTCAGATGGTTGAAAACAACTATATTGGACAAAAAGTCAACTGTGGTCAACATACAGTCAAACTTCATAATTTTTGGTCAACATCAGGGTTTACCATGATTCCTCAAGGAAAGTCAAGATTTGATCAAAAGTCAAAGTTTCTAAATTAGCGTTTTTCAAACAAAAGTCAACAGAACATTGACCAAGCATAACTTTCACATACTTTATCAGAAAATTTTCCACCAAAGCTCATTTTTAAGGGAATTCAATTCTCTACAACTTCATGTCTCACAAGCTTGGGCCAAAAATGCTTCATTTGGATGTTATGGATCAAAATATTACAGGTCTTTTTAAAAGTCAACAAAAAGTCATCTTTTTGCAATGAAGTGTTCATGAACATGGAAACTTCAATGAAGATAAAACCAAAAGGAGTATTTAGAGGACATCTTGATCTTTCTAAAAAGTCCAAGAACACTAAAAAATGTTTAAAATTGAGCAAGATACAAATTGTGCAAGTTTGACATTTTTGAGCAGGTACATGAAGAGAAATACTTGAAAAAATCAATTTTTTCCCGAAATGGGCCTAACGTTTAATGGTTCAAACTTGTTTCTTATCTGAATTAAAACCTCCAAGCCCAAGGCCACGCCTTTTATCTTTTATTTTTATTTATTTTGGATTTTTATTCATTAAAAACCAATTTTATTAAAATAAAAAATATAAAAGGAAAGCATTACGTGCAAGGATTGTTTTCAACATTCTTGAAGCCAAAGCAAGCCATATGAGTGATATTTTGAAATTATTGAGATTGGCAAGAGATTTGATTGAAATTAGTTCAAAAAAGGAAAATTTTGGTTTAATTCCAATCAAATATTTTTGCATTGATGAGCATATATTTTTTCATTGATTCTTGACCTAATACCATCCATTATATATATACACTAATCCCAGATGCCAAGGGGATGAAACTTCATGCTCAAGGAACCCTAACCTAGCTTTAAAAATCCATGACCTTCAAGCAATTGGAAGACCTATTTTTGCTCCGATTCAAGCCAAACCAAGAATTCCAATCGCTTCCTGAGTCGATCCAGACCTTCATCATCAACCAAAACATCTATAAACGAGAAATTACGATCATGGTTTGCTCTTTAAAACTCAAAATCGATTTTAATGATTCATGCATATTTAACTTAATTTGATTGCATATTCATGTTTGTATGACTATTTCGATGCTTTTTGGATAGTTTGATTGAAGTTTAGACTTAGGTACGAAGAGACCATTGCTAGGGTTTGAAACCTTGAATTGGGGTCTTCCAAAATAGGTAAAATTAGACGAAATTAAAGGCACCATCGTGCTCAAGGGATCAAACCGAGTTGATCCATGTCCCCATAACAAATTTATATTGCATATTTCTTGATTTTGATTTCTTGCAGGGGTATAATGATTGACAAAACTGTAGGCATAGGTTTTAGCAACGAAATCTGCCGTTGGTAAAAGCCTGAAAATTCAAACAGGGAAGACAACCCCTTCGCGCGCGATTTGGTTTTAACTATTTTTAGAAAATTATTTCCCTTGTAATATTATTGTTTCATATGCCTAACACGATTGCAGGCTAGCTCATATGGCTAGGCAGCGCGCGTGTGAGGGTAAGGACCAGAGTTCGATCCTTGGCTCCTACATATCTTTTTTTTACCTTTTGCAAAACTAACTAATGTCCATGTTTTTTCAATATTTTTCTTTTCAATTTCTTTTCCAATTTAATTTCTTTTCAAATAGTTTTTTTAACACCATAAAAATCACAAAAATTATTTCTTTTTTGCATTTAGGTGAGAAAAATATTTATTTAATTTTTAACATAAAAAAATAATAGTTTTCATTTATATTTTAATTAATTGTTAGTTAAACATTAAATTAACCTTTAATTATTTTTCTCCATTAAAAGTAATTCAAAAAATTCCCAAAAATATTTTCTTCTATAGTAATTAGGATTACTAACCTAAAACCTTTTTCCTACTAATTTTCAAAACATTTTTCTAACATTTTGTTATTATTCTGATTATCTATTTCTTATTTCGTATATACAATTCTAGTAAGGTTGTATAGGTCGCAAATTTTTATCATGTAATAGCGTAGATTTACATTTTCTGCCTTTACTTTCCGCACTCCTATTATGTATCTTCCCAAAGCCATGTAATAGCGTAGGATTTACTTTCCGCACTTTAATTTTCGTACATATTTAACTGCTAGTAATTAGGCGTGTATGGTAAGATTAAAAACAACATATATCACTTTTAAATACAAGATAAATATCTAAATACAAACACTTTGTTTGCACCCACTCACACCTTAGGGTATCCTCTCTTGTATCCTTTAGAATACACGGTCATGTCCCTCGAACATAGGGATATCTTAGCTAAGACGCTCATGAATAATATCATCACAGTGTAATATGGTGAACTGACTTTGAGAATTTGTTTTGCTTTTTATCGCAAAAATGTTGCGGATAGCAAGAGTCGCCACCGACTTTTCTTTTATCCAATTAAGGGAAGGTGAAAAGAACAGGAAAAGACCTTCGTTAGATTCTGAGTAAGGGAGAAGGTTATGAAAAGGGAAGGTACTAGCACCCTTTTCATCCGTAGTTATCTGGGCTCTTAGTTGCTTTTAGCTCACTTTAAAAATTGCTTTCTGTGTGTTTGACAAAAATGTTTTTGAAAAGGCATTTCGCTTTGACTTTGTAATGATTCATGTAGGAATGTATACAAAGTGTTAAAAAATGTTTCATTTTGAAAAGAGTTTGAACTTTGACAAAAGTGTGTGGTGTGAAAAGTATTTTGATAGAGCAAGCAACTAAAAGTCTTATTACCTACTCAGAACGGTCGTTTTCATGTTGTTTCGCTTTCCTTTAGAATAATGCTATCCATACCATTAGTTGGTAGGTACCCTTATTCGTCGGATGTAGAAGGGACATTCGAAGGGACATCGGATGGTGATAGAAGGCAACTTGTAGGAGTATCCTAGCACATTCGAAGGGACGATCATCACTTTTCGTAGGCAAAAATCGAGGGACGAGATCATGTATTCGTAGGCGACATCGTGGGTCTATGATCTTTGTATCGAAGGGACTATGATGATATGTTTGTAGGCAACGATGCTAGGATACCTCTACGTTCGAGGGACTTGACCTTTTAATCGAAAGGCAACGAGAGAATTACCTAAGGGTGCATGTGTGAAAAGAGTGTGTTGAATTCAGATATGTTATCTTGCAATTAGAAGTGATCTATGTTGTTTTTATCTTGCCATACACGCCTAGTTACTAGCAGTTTATAGGGTGCAGAAAATAAATTGCGGAAAGTAAAGTGCGGAAAATAAAGTCCTACGCTATTACATGGCTTTGGGGCAATTACATAATTGGAGTGCGGAAAGTAAAAGTCCTAATTAAACTATTACATCCCATGAGCAGTTACATAATATTGAAATAAAAAGCGAGAAAAATAGTCCGAAACATTACAACCTGTGAGCGGATACATAATCAAAAAATGTAAGAAGTTCGCATAAGGAAAAAAAATGTTAGTAAAAATAAGGTTTTTGAATGAGGAAAAAGATTTTAAGTTAGTCATGCTGATTAGATGATATGAAATTTTTTTGGGAATTTTCTGGATCGATTTTGATAATTAAAAGCAATTAAAAGTCAAATTAATGGTTAATTAGTAATTAATTAAAATATGCATGCAAAAATATTAATTTTAATGTCAAAAATTAAATAAGTATTTTTCTGATTAAAATGCAAAAGGAAAATATTTTTGGTGATTTTTAAATGCATGAGAAAAATATTTGAAGATAAATTAAATTGAATGAAAATATTAAAAGAAAAAAGAAAAAAGAAAATGTTAGTTTTCAGAATTGTAAAAAATAAGGGGAGGAGGTCAGGATCGAAGGACCCCCTGGAGAAATCCCACATGCGTTACCAACTGAGCCAAGGTGTCTTGGTGTTTAACATCTGCAAGCAATTGTTTAAAAAGGATAAACGTGTCATATTTTGAATTTTTAAAGCACAGTCACGCGTGCGGCCCAGGTGTAACGTGAGAGCGAATCAGATGGAGCCATTGTGCCACGCATGCCTCGCCAGGGTCAAACGAGTCAGCGACGCCGAAGCCCTAGCTCCGGTCGTCTTCTCTGATCACCAAAAATCCAAACCTGCAAAAATAAGCAAAATAAAGAACAAAGAGGGACCCTACCACCCTAATTCGAGGGCTGCGAACACAATGGTGGTGTCCGTTTGTCTTGAATCAGCCTGTAAATTGAGTTTCGAAGAAGATAACATAAACTGCCCTAACAATGGTGTAACACGATTTGGACGTTCAACCTCATGAACGATGGCCCAGATCCTCTCTATGATATCTCATGATCATGTTAAAATGGTTAGTTTCAATTAAAACATGCTAATATTAAAAATTCGAAAACAACAAGAATGCAAATTGGAGCTTCATGATATGCACGATTCATGCGTGTTTGGCCATGGATAGTGATGTATACTTACTCAATCTTACCTCAAGAACACAATGGAATGATTAAAAGTGGATGGAAGCAAGATTTCGAAATTTCCAACTTTGAAAAATTTGAGAGAATTAGGGTTGCTTCAAGAGGCTAGGGTTTCGTCCTTTGGTCTTGTGAATGCATTAGGTATTTATAGAGCAAGAGATTGGAGCAAAAATAATGAAAAAAGATGTGGCTTTTAATGCAAAAATATTTTCTCTTCAATTTTAATCAAATCTTTCCAAAATTTGATTTTCTCTTCCTTGTATGATCTTGCACAAAATTGGCATGTATTGTGGGCTTCCTTGGTCCTCAAGTTTGATAGAAGTCCAACCCAACTTGTTTTACACCTTGTTTTCATATTTTATTTAATTTAAATTTGAATTAAATGCTTTTAAATTCAAAAATAAATCAAAAAAATAAGAAAAGGGTCGTGGAAAGCCATCAAGAGGTCTTGAATAATATTATGATCAAGTTTGGATCATAAAATTATAGGCCCATTTGGAAAAAATTGGATTTTGTCAAATATTTTCTTTTGTGCAATTCTTCAAAAATGCCCAACTTGTGCAAGGTGTATTTTGCTCAATTTTTAACATTTTTGAGTGTTCTTGGACTTTTTAGAAATCTCTAGATGTCCTATAAACAACCTCTTTGGTTTCATCTCAATTGGAGTTTCCATGATCAATAACACTTCTTTACAAAAAGTTGACTTTTTGTTGACTTTGAAAAAGACCTGTAATGTTTTGATCCATATCTTCAAAATGAAGAATTTTCTGACCATGCTTGGGAGACATGAAGTTGTAGAGAATTGAATTTTCTTCAAAATGAGAGGTGGTGGAAAAATTTCTGATAAAGTATGAGAAAGTTATGCTCAGTCAAAGTTCAGTTGACTTTTCCTTAGAAAACCCTAATTTGGAAAGTTTGACTTTTGATCAAATCTTGAGTTTTCTTGATGAATCATGATCAACCCTTGATCAAATGATGAATATCACTTCAAAATATAGATGTTGACCAAAAATCAAGAAGTTTGACTGTATGTTGACCATAGTTGACTTTCTGTCCAATACAATTGATTTTCAACCATCGAGCAATTATGCGAAACTTGACTTGTAAGGCTTGAAACTTGACATGGAGATTCTTTGAAGCATATGATGAGGCATGTTGATCACTGGAGATGTTGGAAGTCCATCCTGATCTGAGGATAACCAAACCCTAGTTTGGGTTGATTGCCTAGGAGAGGGTTTGTCTGGTCAACCCTTGTGAAATCCTTGAGTATGGAGATGTGGAATGTCTTGAGAAGTGGGAGGGCAAATTTTGGGGTATGACACAGAGTCCCTTCAATTCAAAGATTATAGTCCCTCGATGACCCTCGATTGTTGCCTACGAAAAGTGATGATCGTCCCTACGAATATGCTAAGGTATCCCTACATGTTGCCTTCTATGACCATACGATGACCCTTCGAATGTCCCTTTACATCCAACGGATAGAGTTACCTACCAACTAATGGTATGGATAGCGTTAACCTAAAGGAAAGAAAAATAACATGGAAACGACCATTCTGAGTAGGTAATAAGACTCTTTTGCTTGCTCCAATCAATTCAAAAATACTTTTCACACCTCACACTATTTTCAATCACTTTTCAAACACTTTGTATACATTCCAGCTTGAATCATTGCAAAGTTAAACATTTTCCAAAACAAAACATTTCCAAACACTTCGTATACATTCTAGTTAGAATCATTACGAAGTCAAAGAGAATTGCCATTTCAAAAACATCTTTTCAAACATACACACACAGAAAGCAATTTATAAAGTGAGCTATGCAATTAAGAGCCCGTAGATAACTACGGATGGAAAAGGTGCTAATACCTTCCCTTTTCATAACTGCCTCCCGTAATCAGAATCTAACGAAGGTCTTTTCCTGTTATTTTCGGCTTCCCTTAATTGGATAAAAGAAAAGTCGGTGGTGACTCTTGCTATCCGCAACATTTACGATAAAATGCAAAACAAACAAGTCAGTTATCCCACCGTATCACAATCGTCAGGTGGAGGGTTTTGTTTGATAATTTATGATTTATAGGACTTATTGGTTAAGAGTTTGTATCCCCAATGGAGTTTGTGTTATTGTTGTGTTAACAAAAGAATGCTCATTTTATGAGGTGAAGTGATCAAATTAAAATCTTGTAAGTTATTATTCAAGAATTCTCCCCTTTCCCCAGTGTATCATATATTCATTTGAGATTTCTTATTCAAGTATTTTACTCTACCTATCAAAGAAAATTTCCTTTCGAGATTGTGGCACAATATTCCTCATTTCCCCAATGGATCAGCTTTGTTTGAGATATCATATTCTTCATACCCAGATGAACTGTTTGACTTGGATTTCGTATCCCATGGCTCTACTATCTCCCCAATGAGTTTTAATCCTGTTGGTTGGTGATAAGTATTGTGTCACCTGAGACATATACTATTGTGGTTTCCTATCCCACATCCCTTTTATTCCCAGTGAGGACTTTTCTTGTCAAAGATTATTTGTGAATTTCCAGATGAGCTTCTTAAATCCCCAGTTATCTACTATCTGCAAGAGTTGTGTACATAATTTCTCCTATCATTGACCAGAGGTTGGTTGTTCCCCATGAACTCAGAAGAATCATTTTTCTTGTTAGATCCAATGTTGTTTGGTATCTTCTTCAACATTGTCCAATCTTCATTCGGTGTTCCATTTTAGAATCTACGGTTTTGCCCTGATTTATTTCTCCAACAGAGTTTGCAGTTTATTTTTGTAACTCTTCTCAGTGATTGTAGTCCGTTTCTACTGGTTACACAATTTGTTTCTACCCGCAAAGTTTCATCTCTTTGAAGGATATCTCCCCAGTGGATTTTTGAATATATTTTTACAAGTCTTATCAAGTTTTGGCTTGAAGTTTGATTGGCTTTTTGATTGGACATTCCTGGGTGAAACATTTAATCATGCATCATTATATTGCATCCTCAAAGTGTAATTTTTCCATTATGTTTTGGAACTTTACTCCATAAAATAATAGTTCAAACATGCATTGAAAAATAAGCCTTTATTGCTTCTGTGTTCCCCAGTGAATTTGCTAACTTTACGTCGTATCCCCAACGTGGTCTCTATCCTCAGTATCTCGGTTTTCATCCGCACAAGTATTCTATTAATCATTTGATTTGGTTGAGTGTCTACTCAATGTTTTTGGTTGTAGCCTAGTTTCTCCCTGGTGCGATTTTATCGGTTTTAGTCTCCATTACCCTTTGTTTGTTCATTTCAATGTCCACCAATATACCTTTTGAATGTCAGTTTTGTCCTAATGATCGTTTCAGCAAGAGTTTTAGAAGTACGCACTAATCACTTTTCTTTGGGTTGAGTTTTGTCTCGTCGCCTGTGCATGAAATCCAGTTTTGTCTTGGTACTCATCTAGTTTGTTTCGTCTAACTAGTCTTTATGAGTCGAGTTTTATCTCGTTTTGTTTCTTACTCTTGGCCATTCCATGGTGAAACATTTAATCATGCATCATTACATTGCATCCTCAAAGTGTAATTTTTCCATTATCTTATGGAACTTTACTCAATAAAACAATAATTCAAACATCCATTGAAACATAAGCCTTTATTGCTTTTGTGTTCCCCAGTGAATTTGCTAACTTCGGGTCACATCCCCAACGAGGTCTTTTTCCTCAATATCTTAGTTTTCATCCGCACAAGTATTTTGTTAATCATTTGATTTGGTTGAGTGTCTACTCAATGTTTTTGGTTGTAGCCCAGTTTCTCACTAATGCAATTTCATCGGTTTTAGTCTCCACTACCCTTTGTTGGTTCATTTCAATGTCCATTAATATACCTTTTGAATATCAGTTTTGTCCTGATGATCATTTCAGCAAGTGTTTTAGAAGTACGCTTTAATCACTTTTCTTTGGGTCAAGTTTTGTCTCGTCGTCTATGCATGAAATCTGGTTTTGTCCTGGTACTTATCTAGTTTGTTTCGCCTAACAAGTCTTATTGAGTCGAGTTTTATCTCGTTTTGTTTCTTACTCTTAGGATTCTTTAAGTTCCATCATAGTGTCTATCTCAGGTTGAAACCTTTCTCCTTTACTCCTTGGATTCTTTCAGTTTCGTCTACTGTCTATCCTTGGTTGGGATGTCTCTTTTATAACTATTGGGTTCGTTCAGATTCGTGTACTGTCTATCCTATAGTTTTAGACTAGAAAGTCATCTAAGAAACATGAACTCTCACCACTTTGTTATGGGTCAAGTCTTGTCTTGTTTCCCGTGCATGATAATCCAGTTTTATCCTAGTAGTCGTTTCTAGAAAGTTTTGATCTTATAGTTTTGTCGAGTTTTGTCTAATTTGATGTCACTCCTTGGATTCATTCAGCTTCGTCTACTGTCTATCCTTGGTTGACCTGTCTCTTTCATACCTTCGATTTGTCACAGTTTTCAATGATTACCCATGGTTGACACCAGCAGGTGTTCCTAGAATTGCGCACTCTAGTCACCTTGCTTATAGGACCCTTTTCATAGTTGTCCTATTGTAAAAAGTCTGTTACCTTGAAAAACCAAGTTATGGTTAGATCTCAAGAAAACGTTGACAGTTGTCATCGTGGTTGTAATCAAAGTTTTGATTAGTGGATTAAGACCTCGTTGAGATAGGCAAATCCCTGTGACGGGTGGACTGGAGTAGTTTGAGTTCAAACGAACCAGGTTAAAAATATATGTGTCCAATTGTTTTTAATTTTAAAAACCCAATTCAAACCCCCTTTGTTGTGTTTTTCAACCTTCAATTGGCATCAAAACACCTAGTTCTGGGTGCGAACACATAACTGTGTCAGATAAAAGATCCAGCTTGAAAATCACAATGACAACACCTGTTCAGATTAACAATGACAACTATGAGGATAAGGAAAGAATTAGCGGAGGACCCCAAAGTTTGATGGAGAAAATTTTGATTACTGGAAGGATAAAATCAAGAGTTTCTTTCTGGGTCATGACGTTGATCTCTAGAACATGGTCATTGATGACTACACTCACTCTGTTGAAGTAAGTGGCCAGAAGATTGAAAGAAAGAAAATGTCAGATCAACAAAAGAAAGAATTCAAAAATCATCACAGGGCCAGAACAATCCTCCTAAGTGCCATCTCGTACATTAAGTATGATAAGATCACAAACAGAGACTAAACTAAGAACATCTTTGACTCTTTAAGGATGACACATGAAGGCAATACACATGTCAGAGATATAAAATCCCTAGATCTCATTCAGAAGTACGAAGCGTTCAAGATAGAGGAAGATGAAACTGTTGAAGCAATGTTCTCAAGGTTTCAAATTCAGGTAGCTATTCTAAAAGTGTTAGACAAAGTATATTCTATTACAAATCATGTAAAGAAAGTCATCAGAAGTTTACCCTCTTCATTTAGGTTTATGTTTCATCAAAAACATCATATTTCATTGCATTCATACATTGTGATAGGATTAAAGTTCTTTGGTTCTCAAGTCCTCTACAAGCTATGGAGGTTGATTGTGTTAGCATTTTGTTCTAGGGGAGTCTCAAGCTCTCATGTCCTTGGATCTTTCAAGTCACAATGATGTATTATAGCTCAAGACATCTCATTTATACCATTGATTCCTCAAGAGTTGAAGTTTTGCAAAGAATTGAAGAGGAATTCATCTGTGTCATCCATCTGATGAAATTAGGGTTTTGGCCCATTGTGAAGTTTGAGGTTTGGTTAAGTCAATTTCTTGAAGTATCATCTTACTATTATAATTTGTGTTATCATTACTCAATGCATTTAGAAGATTCGAGGTTTTGAAGCTTGATTGGCCATCTCCTAACACAAGTTGCAAAATTAGGGTTTTGGATATAATTAGGATTTCTTTAGATTTTTCACTCAAACTTGATTTCATTTGTTTCCATATGTTATTGAGTGTCCATGGTTGAAAGATGGATGTTCAATTTTGATTGGAAGTAAGTCAATTGATCACAAGGGGTGAAAAGGTCATTTTGGTCAAAATCAATCAAAGTCAGAAGTTGACTAAGTGAACTTTTGGTCAACCATCAATTCAAATATCCTCTTTTCATATTTCATGACCAAATTTACCATTGAATCAAGAGAATTGAAGACATTAGGGTTAACTTGTACTTGAAGTTATTTAAAGTTTGAAAAATTTCTAAGTGTTCACCCTATATAACTTTGACATGTCATAACTTTCTCAATTTTTGTTCAATGGTTGCATACTATACATTTTTGGAAATCTTGGGAAAAATGCTACAAGTTTGTGAATGCGTAAAAGTTATAAAAAATGCACCATTTAAGAGATATTTGAGTTTGAATGTTTGTGCACAAGATATGCAAAATGTTGCTCATGGTTTCCTTCTTCTTGCCTTCCACGTGTGTAATATTGTCAAACAGGTGGCGTGCAAAATTTGAAAGCTTGCATCCTTTAATTTAAGTGCAATTTTGAAAATTTGCTACATTCATTTTGAAGTTGGCTTGGATAGCTTTGTAACAATCTTTGAACCATCTCAAATGGCCATGTATTGATTAAGTTATGATCATTGTAAGTTCATGTCAAAACCTTACTTCATGTAAAGCTCACACGCGCAAATGGCTCAAAACCTAAACTTTATTTCTCCATCAAAACTTTATCGATTTGAAAAATTCCAAGCCCTATCACGATCTACATGAAGAGACTTTCATTTGGCTTAAAGAAAATCACAAAACACACGAGAGGTTTAAGAGAATTTGATCCAGGAAGTTCCTTGAATTTTTTCGCGTGCAAGACATTTCCACTATTTTTTCTCAAATCCTAAGCTTTGAAGCTCACTCATTTCTCCACCATTTTCCATGATTTTAAGTTCATACTCAAGCTTAAGAGGTGCTCTTCATTTGGCTCAAGGGAAAAGAGAAAACGCACGAGCCAATTTTGTTTGGCCCAAGCATTAAGTGAACTGACCAAAGCAATCCATGGTTGCTTGCACTTTTCCATACTTTGGTATATTTCGTTTTGGGATTGTTTTAGGTCTTCTAAGCACTTGTAGTGCATGATTTCCTCTTCATTTACATTGCCAAAAGAATCCAAACAAATGACAATACGTGCCTGTACCATGCAAATCGTGTTTTGCCAAAAATGGAAATTATTCCATTCTCTCAAATCTTTATACCATGTGCTCAGCTTGCTATCTCATTATCTCATGCTTCCCTCACTAAATTCCACTCATCCTTTTCTCCTCAAAACAACACGAGGCCAAGGAAATACTAAACCAAAACACAAGCAGTAAGGACAGCTCATTTTTTTGATTTTTTTGCAAATATTCCTCTAAAGGATTTTAAGGCCAAACAACATCATGCCCTCACTCTTTGAGCTCTATATAAGCTCACAATCTGATTCATTCTTTCCCTAGACGCCTCCATTCCTAGAAAATCATATCTAAAATTTTTTCTTCATCTTCAAGTTTTTCTTCGAAGCTCCTTCTTCTTCCATTCCAGTGATCGTTTCTTCTAGTATTATACTTCACTGGAGCTTATAGATCAAGAGGAGTGGTTTCCTTTTTGTGTTTGGAGGCCCAAGCTGGATTTATTTTCCAACTGTCAAAGTAAGTTTCACCACTCGAATCTTCATTTTCAATTGATTTCTGATGAAATAAAGTATGTATGCATGGGTATAGCTGGCCAAACATTAGGTTTGATGTATAATTGTGCCTGTTTTTGAAGCATGTTGCATAATATTGAGTTTTGAAATTTTGCATTTGGATGATTTTTGTGTTTTTCGTGATCTGATTTCTTGATGTGTGGTTGATCTTTTTGAAATCCATGAGTTGCTACTTGTTCCTTGCCATTTGTCTTCAATTTGCGCTTTGAATCGTTCATTTTGGTTGAGAATTTAATGTGTGGTATGGATCTGAAGTTGTGCCCTAATTCTGAACTTTCACACGTTTTTGCTTTTGTCATGAGGTTGAAGATGATTGCGTGGCAGCATCTTATTGGTCATGTTCTTGTTTAAATAATTTTTAAATTAATTGATTTGCTGATTTTATTTTCTTGATCAAAACTTCATAAAAAATTCTAAAAAAGTTATGGTAGGCTTAGAATATTGTTTCTGACTTTGTGTATTTTTTTTCTTAATTTGTGGAAATTATTTGATTGGTGAAAAAAATCAGAGTTTAATTAATTGATTTTTGTATATTATTTTCATTAATTTTTGTTAAAATCATTTTTAAGGTACAAAAAAATTACACAAATATTATTCTAGGCTATTTGGTTGGTCTATTTTTGATCTCTAATTTTTATTTCATATTTTTCTAATTTTTGATTATTTTTAGAAAATATGTGAATAATAGCTTATTTTTTGCAATTTAATTGATTTTAAAATACTTTTTCAAGTATAAAAAATTCACCAATTTTATTTTGGTCCTTTTTCATGGTATGTGATTGGTGTCTGACCTTGAGTTAATATTTTTGGCATTTTTGCTTTTGTGAATATTTTTCATGGTTTATTTGATATATTTATCTTTCTAGATTTAATTTTAAATATTTTTATTAATAAAAAATTCTAAAAGTTGACTTCTCTGACCTTTTGAGGTTTATACCTTGATTTTTGAATTTTGATTTGAAAATTTCTTGATTAAATCGTATTTGTTTGGAATTTTTTATTTAATTTGATCAATTGTGTGATTTTAGTTGCTTAGGCCTCAAGTTAGGGTTTATATGCTAACCTCCCTTGACTTTCAAGTCAACTTTTGATTAGATTAGGGTTGTATTCTCCCTTAGTATTCTAGAACTAATTTTGTTTAGATTTTAGGATTTGGTTTGATATTTTTCCTAACATTGTCAAATTAGGGTGTCTAGTTTGATCATCTTTTGAACATTTCTTGCTTGTGCATTTTCATTTCTTGCTTGAACCTTGCCAATTTTGACTTGTGCTTGTTGTTTCTGACTTTTAATTGTCTTGAAAATATTGTGATTTTTTTATTTTATTTTATAATCCTTCTTGCTATTTTTTAACCAAGCATCTCTTCCATAGATGCATTGGTACTTCTTTTGACTTAGAGGTATATTGGAATGCATTTATGGAATCCTTGGGGAATCAATTTCTCTTTTCTTTTCATCCTTATTTCTGAGTTAGAGATTTGAGTTCATCAATGAACAATTCAATTCCCATAAACATGCTTTCTTCTTCAATTTTGTTGGATGATTGCTTATGATCAAGGGTTAGGAGGTAGCTTTTGTGCACCGCCTTGAATACCTCATGTTAAGCTCTTTTAAATATGACCTATTATGGTTCTGATATTTTGAGGTTGGCCTTTTGTGCACCGCCTTGAATACCTCATGTTAAGCTCTTTTAAATATGACCTATTATGGTTATGATATTTTGAGGTTGGCTTTCTATTATAAAATGCCCCTATGATACATGATTGACATTTCATTGTCCATTCAACTTGATGGCAAGTTAGAAGTCACATCTTTTAGTTTTGACCTAATTGTATGTTTGTGATTGCTTGAGGACTTTCATGTCCATTTCTTTTGATGTTTGAATCTTGATTTCATACCTCTCCTTCATCTTATTTCTCATGCTTCTTTGAACCCTAGGGTGGCACCTCATTGTCATCTCCACTTGGTATCATTTGAGAAGCTAGACTGGCCACTTTATTGGTGTTTTTGAGTTTAATTCTTTAATATTTGCTCATGAGCTTTTGTGTTATGTCTCTTTAAGGTTACTTGATGTTGTCTACTGAACATAACATTTGAGAGCCCTAATTTTGATCTTTCATGATCACTTTTCCTTTTATACATTAGAGACTATACTTTTATACGTTGTCATGACACTTTAACTTGTTAATTTGATAACATTGTTTAAAGTTCCTTTCAAGTTCATGATAGATACTTATAATAGGGAGGTTCCACTGCCCTAGGACATATAAGTATCAATTCTTCTTTTCACACTTGATTTATATCATCCATCATTGATTTAGTCAAGTGTTTTCAATCTTTTATGATGTTGATTATCAATTAGGTGACTTGTTTTGTGTATTGGAGTTTTGTCTTCTACATTTTTTTCTCATGAATCCCATCTTGATTTAGCTTATTACACAAGTCACACATGTCTTAATTATCTAATTAATACCATTTTGTTTGATCTTTATCAATTGCCTTGAAATTGCATAAGTTTTGTTGTTTTGAACCCTAATTTGGTGTGCTTTAGTGAATGATCCTTCTTTTATGTTGGTGACATCTTTGAGTGTGTATCATTTGTATGTTAAGCTACTTACCTTGTGTGTTTTATCACTTCTCCACTTTGTCTCTTGTCCATGATTTACTTTTTGACTTTTTGACTTGTAACTCTTTTTAAGTTGACTTTTAGGGTTGTATCATGACTTCTTCCTTTGATAGTTTTTATGCTATTTGTGGTATTGATACATGCCATTTGATTTTTTGCTTTGTATGAGTATTATATCTATGTTTTCATCGCTTACCTCACTCTTATGTGACAATTATCACAAGTATGCTCGAGCACACACACACGCACATACCTTTGCACACACTTGTATGGATTGATTTTGTTCTCCTTAAGTGATTTATTCGTGAATCTTTCTTATGAATGTTTGTATGATTTTATTGATGTATTGGTGTATTTTATACTTTATTATATGTCTATTAACCTTTCATGATTCATTTTATTTCATCTATGCCTTTTCTTGGCTTCTTTTGACTAGTAAATGCTTTCTAGGTCAAAGTTTCGGCTAGTTTTCGTACTAGTGTTGTGATTGTATCCATGTTATATTTTCTTTGTGATTTGATTCTGAGTTATTTTATGTTATGTTTCTACTGTAAACACTTCATCTTGACACTATCTTTGCATGTCATATATGTCACACACTTGTATGCACTTCACCACATACAATTGTTGCATGTTTACGCATTCTTGTAGAATTTTGTTCGTGAATTTTTTGTGGTTTTGTTTGCATGATGTAAATAAAATGTTAACATGTTAGCTACTGACTTTTTTATCGTTTCACCTTCTACTTCTTCATTCATCTCATCTATGCTTAAAATCTCACGCAATTTGCTTTCCGTGTTCTTTTAGGACTAGGTTTTGTCTAGTTTGTGTACTAACTTTGCATGTATGCCTTCATAGTGATGTTTTATGTTTGTTTATATTTTGTAAAAACCTTGTACATGTATGTTGTGTCTACTGACCTCACTTCACATGACACCTTGCATAATTGTTCACTCACTTGTTTTCACTTCATCTTCTTCTCCTCTATCTTTGCATTTTGTTGGTGTTTGGTTTGTGTGCTTTTGCCAAAGCACTTTGTTTGCTTGTTCATACCCATAACATAGGAACAAATTTGTATGATAATAATTAGGATTAGAAATAAGTTAGTTCCCCCTAGCCATTTTACCTTTATCATTTTGCATCCTTAAAATTAAAATCTTGTTTTGTCAAGTGCACTAAGATAATCTAACAAATATGAAAAATTTTCCAAAGTAAAAGATACAAACCAATATTGTTAGTCTTAGAATGTTTTGACGTCCCATCTGATGCTGATGTTTCGTCATCCCATCTGTTGTTGATGTTTCTGTTGTAGGATTTTTCCGTAAACAAGTATTTTTAATTATCGATTCCTCAGGGATTGGTGTATGTTATAGTCTTTCAATAGGAAAGTGTATTTTAAGATATTGTAACCAAGGGGTTTGTTATCTATTCTACTAGAACCATGAGTTTCCAAACAATACTAAATTAATTCTTTCAAAGAGAGTTATGGTTTGGATTAAAGAGAGTTTGAGATTGTTTTCAAATTAAGGAGGCATGTCAAGATTAGTTTCATTGATCTAGTTTCATACATATTCAATTAATCAAGTGATGAACATAATGGATGATTTCTATAAATACATATCCTCTCAATCTTGTAGATTTCCCACCAAGATTGTGAATGTTATCATGTTAATCCTTGCATGATTCCTCACTGCAACTATTAACATGATAATCATTAAGTTCAATATTTTGTAAACACTAACACACAAATCTATTCCTAGCATTTGTTTGTTAGAGGATGAATATCCTAGGTCTACTTTGAAGTATTCTTTTCCAAGCAAAACCCAAAGCATAAAGATGATGAACAAAGAGATTCAACTATATTAATCATCAACCATGTTCATACACAAATGGATTAAAAGAAATACATACTATAAAGATCAACTACCTCTAATCTTGACACAAAAAGAGCTTAGCTACTCATTTCCATGGTTGTTTTGCTCTCAAGATTGTTGGTAGAGATGATGAACATAAGAAAAATCAAGAGAAAAGCTATGGTTTTTCTTACAATTCTTGCCCTAGATATTTTTACAAATATGAAAGATAATGATGATGAAGTGTTTCTTCCTTCCTTTACAAGCCAAAAAGTCAGTTGAGTGATGGGTTGGTGGCTCAAAGGTGAAAGCATGGGCTGTCCTTTTTCGAATTTGTGATCGTTGAGCGGTAAGTCATGTTGGCCTCATGCTACACCAAGGCGACCGTAGCATGCTTCCTTCATCCATAATTATCTTCAAAAAGAATCATCCCTAAAGCTCTTCAAAATTCTTGAATCCAAGCTTGGGAGAATTAGTCAATAAATTCCTACAATTAAGAGTGAAATAAGTTAAAGAATATATATTAAACAAAAACTAAATAAAAACCTAATTAAACAAAAATACTAGAATAAATAATACTAATTAATTAAAAAGACATTGTTAAGGACCACAAAATAATGTACAAAATAACTACAATTTGGTCCTTAACAGTTTCTTCATCCCGTCTGTTGTTGATGTTTCGCCGTCCCGTTTGTTATTGATGTTTCGTCATCCCGTCTGTTGCTGATGTTTCATCATCCCCTTTGTCGTTCATGTTTCGTCATCCCGCTTGTTGCTGATGTTTCATTATCCCATCTATTGTTGATGTTTCTTCATTCCGTTTGTAGCTGATATTTCGTCATCATGGAGGATGTTTCGTCATCTTTGTTTGTTGTCTCGTCTTTTAAACTAAAAAACACAAACCAACCAAAATATGTGAGTCGAACTACGACGCTATGAATTTCCCATTGCACGAGGGAATACGTAGGCATCCTATCGCGAGGCTTGATTGAGCAACCTAGGTAAATATTTTCTTGTTTTCCCCGTGTTTTCTTTCTTTTATTCTTTTTTTATTTCTTTATTCTTTATTTCTTCTTGCATGCATTATACGTCATATACAAATATTGTTAGACCTTTACACCCATTAGATAGAAATTAAAAGCGGATATCGTAGATTACTACAGACGTGTTGGGTGCTAATCCCTTCCCCTCATGTAACATACTTCCTTACCCGATCTCTCGGCCACAAGACCGTGATTTCTACGTTTTAGGTTTACTTGATGTTTACCTTTCCCTCTCGATGGGATAAAAAATGTTCGATGGAAACTTCATTGATATATCCCATATATCAAATGATTTTTTCGGTCAGTTGTTTCAGTCACATCACTAAAGCTTGCTAAAGATCTGAACAAGATCTCTATGGAAGAACTCATCAGCTCCTTAAGAAGTCATGAGATAGCATTAGAAGAAGATGAGCCTCGAAAGAAAGGTAAGTCCCTTGTTTTAAATCTAATAATAAATATGAATCTAAAGCTTTTTAGAATGAAGAAGAAAGCTCTGGAGGATCATCATCATAATAAGATGAGATATCTTTACTCTCCAAAAAAGTATAATAACTCTGGAAGAATAGACAAAGGAAGTTCAGAAATCCAAGAAGATCTAGAAACTTCTCTGAGACATCCTCTGGATACAAAAAGACAGGAAATAAAGAAGTTGTCTGTTACGAATGCAAGGAACCTGTTCACTACATAAGCGACTGCTCCAAACATCAGAAAGAAAAGCCGAAGAAGAGGTTTGATAAAGAAAATAAGAAAAGTCTTATGGCTATATGGGATGATTCAGATTCCTCTGAAGCCTCATCAGAATCAGAAGATGAAAGAGCCAACATAGCTTTGATAGCCAACATAGCTGACAACTCAGATTCCTCAAAATCCGATTTTATACTGAATAGTTCAAAAAAAACCTTGGTAATATTAACCATAAAGGACCCAAAAAGATATGGGTACCTAAGGAAAAAATAGTATATGTTGCAGATGTCTTCAACAACAAAGTTGAAACACCAGTCTTGGTACCTGGACTCTAGATGCTCTCAACACATGGTGGGAAGAAAGAATATGTTCCTTAGTTTGGAACTTAAAGCTGGAGGTTACGTAGGTTTTAGAGGCAATCAAAAGGGTAAAATCATTGGCTCTAGAACTATTGGTAACGGTTCTTTACCCTCTATAACTAATGTTCTGTTAGTAGATGGATTAATGCATAATCTGTTATCCATAAGTCCATTAAGTGATAAAGGTTATGATATAATCTTTAATCAAAAGTCTTGTAAAGATGTTAGTCAAAAAGATGGAACAATCCTCTTTAATGGTAAAAGGTAGAACAACATTTATAAAATCAAAATTTCTGAACTCAAGAGTCAGAATGTAAAATGCCTTATGTCTGTGGATAATGAGCAATGGGCCTGACACATGCGATTGAGGCATGTTAGTATGAGAAAAATATCTCAGATTAACAAACTCAATCTAGTCAGAGGACTTCCAAATTTGAAGTTCAGATCAGATGCTCTGTGTGAAGCATGTCAAAAAGGCAAATTTGCAAAACCTTCTTTTAAATAAAAAATGCTGTTTCTACCTCTAGGCCATTAGAACTTCTGCATATTGATCTATTTAGACTAGTGAAAATTGCATCCATCAGTGGCAAGAAGTATGGATTGGTGATCGTAGATGACTATAGCATATGGACATGGGTAAAGTTCTTAAGACACAAGGATGAGTCACATTCTATGTTCTCTAACTTCTGTAATCAAGTCTAGAATGAAAAAGAGTTTAGAATTGTAAAAGTCAGAAGTGATCATGGTGGAGAATTTGAATATAAATATTTTGAAAAACTTTTTAATGAAAATGGTATTTCTCATGATTTTTCGTGTCCTAGAACTCCATAACAGAAAGGAGTTGTAGAACGTAAAAACATAACTTTATAAGAAATGGCTTGAACCATGATCAATGAGACTAACATTGCTAAACATTTTTAGGCAGAAGTAGTGAACACAACATGTTATATCAAGAATAGAATTTCCATAAGACCTATTCTGAAGAAGTCTCCTTATGAATTATGGAAGAACAGAAATCCCAATATTTCATATTTCCATCCTTTTGGATGTACTTATTTTATTCTAAATACCAAAGATCATCTGAAAAAATTTGATTATAAGGAACAAAAGTTTTTAATGTTAGGATATTCTGAATGCTCAAAAGGCTATAGAGTATATAACATTGAAACACGAATTGTGGAAGAATCTATTAACGTCAAATTTGATGATAAGCTTGGCCCTGAAAAGTAAAAGCTAAATGAATCTCTTGTAGATATAGAAGTTCAAATTATAGGTATAAAAGACAGTCTGGCTAAAGATACAAGCTTTTCTCAGCCTATGATAGAAGAAGCTATCGACACCAAAGAAACATTTGAAGGACCCATTCAAAAGAAACAATCCAGAATCAGCTTAGCTCATCCCGAGGAAATGATTTTGGGAAAGAAAGATGATCCAATCAGAACCAGATCCATATTCAGAAACTCTGAAGAATCTCTAATGGGTTTGGTTTCTCTGATCGAACCAACCTCCATAGATGAAGCTCTTCAAGACAATGACTGGATTATGGCAATGCAAGAAGAACTAAACCAATTTACCAGAAACAATGTATGAGATCTCCTTCCCAGAACAAAAGGGTTTAACATCATTGGAACTAAATGGGTCTTTAGAAACAAGTTACGTGAGCAAGGAGAAGTACATGAGGTTTATTATGTGGGTGTGTGTAAGAAAACATAGATAATTTTGAAAAAGCAGTAAAGTAAAAGAAAAGACAAAGAGCGCAAAATTTGAATGCAAAAGTCCAATGATTTATTGAACGAAGATATGAGAATGACAAATAACAACCCTCACAAATGGGCCATCGTGCCCCGGGTCAAGCACTAGGCTAAACATTTATTGTTCAAAATTACAAAATAAAACTTAATAGCATAAAAACAGAGAAAGCAATTAATCCTAACTAAAGGAGACTGCTATAACGTCCTTCGCCGACCAATTGTTGAGTCCGCTTCCGATAGTTGGGAAGATCCAGTTGTTGATGTCATAATCACCATCATCATCTTCTATAACATGGACCCCATCTTCATTGACGCTAGCGCCTTTGTACTCATCCAAGGAGTTCTCTGGTTGGCTGAGATATTCAAGAGGGTCTTCCCATCCGATTGGTTGTATTTCTTTGATTGAAATTTTCGAACTTTCAGGGGGTGGGGGTATATTTTACCATGAAATAAAATTTTCCACTCGAATGTCCCAAGGTATCCTAGATCTCCGGTAGAATTTCTTTTTCGTCATTTTTTTCCTCCTTGTCTTAAGACTTCAAACCTTAGGAAACATCTTCACACAAACTTTCTACATACGGAATCTTCTCGAACAATGCTTCTCGGTTGTCCATCAGGCGTTGAAGACCTCTCTTAAACCATACATAACCATTGGATTGAGACGCAAAGTAACAACAATTTTCGAAACATCTATGAAATAAACCGGCTTGCAACAAATTATTCTTGACAATCATCAGGGGAGTGGTCAAGTCGCTCACAACAAAACATAAGAGTCGTCATCAATAACATTGACACTATTGTCGTGATTTGGAATGGGTGCAGTAATCACATTTGAAGTTTCAATACGAGGGTCAAATTCAATCTCCTGGGCTTCAATCATGTCTTGAATATTATTTTTTAGGGACCAACAATTGTTCGTATCATGTCCAGGACTATTAGAATGGTATGCACACCTTGCATTGGGATTATATTTTGGAGAGGATTTACTAACATACTGAGGAGGGTCCCTTAAAGTAATCAACTCTGCCTTCAACATATGTTGCAATTATGGATCCAATGACATATTGATCCTTGTGAATTTTCTTCTTGCACTGATGCAGGATTGGAGATCAGAACTTCCCCCCGGATTGATGGCGATCACCTTTATCATGACCCTTCTGACCGTACACGGCATTGGCTTTTTTCTTCCCACCAAAAGATTTCTTCATAGAAATTAAATATGCCTCGACCTGAATCTTCCCACTCTTGATTCCAGCTTCAATACGCTCTCCTATTAATATCAGCTCGGTAAACCCGACTGAAGAATTTCCAATCATATGATTGAAGAATGGACTTGTTAATGTACGCGTGAACATGTCAACCAATTCCCTGTTAGACAAGGGAGGTTGAACAATTCCTTCCAGATCTCTCCACTTTTAGGCATACTCTTTGAACTTCTCCTCATGGCCCATAGACATACTCTCTGCCAGATTATTCCATGTATGGATGTGGGTATTTTCCAGCTGATGATATCACTCCAACTATGCTCTAGACAAAGTCTCTTGAAAGAAAGGCATCCACAACTTCTTGTCATCAGTGTGTGGTTGCATTTTCTAAAAATAGGACTTTAGGTGAAGCTTCGGGCAAGAAATACCATCATACTTTGCAAAAGTAGGAACTTTGAACTTGCGAGGAATCGCCACTCCTAGAACCAGAATTAAATTTTCAAAATTCAGCTCTGACACCTTCAGATTTTCTGCAGCATTCAACCGATCTTCGAGTTGTTTATACTTCTCATCACCAGGAGGATATTGCTCATCCGTATAGTCTTCTTCTGTTTCTTCTTCTTCCTCCTCAGACTCATGCTGACTTTCTTCATTATCTTTGACACTTCCATCATTTTCAGGAAACTTGAGCTCTCTGACCACCTTAATCGGGCCTCTGAATCTTCTTCCCATGTTAAAAACACCATATACTCTCCTTGATTTCTTCTTTTCGTTCTTGGTGAGGAGTTTTTTCAAATCTTCCTACCCCTTGTCCATGTTGATGAACATCTTTTGGAATTGAGCATTCTGAGCGTGGAGATCTTTGATAGTTTGTTCGAGAGCCATTTTTTTTTGCTAAAATAAACAGTGAGGGAATGATAAAGTCGATCTTTGGAGTACCTGTTATGAAATGATATGATATGCAAATGAATATGCAATGTTTTCAAGGATCCTAGGAGATTTAAATTGGGTAAACAGAAGGAACATACTTTTTATTAGTTTATCATAACAAAAGATGATACAAAAGAAATTTTAAATACGAAATAAAACACCTAATGCTTAGGTCTCCCATAGATGCTTCGTCTTTGTGTTGACGTAGGCGTTAAGACTCTGTTCCTCGTGGAGTAGCTTCATTAGTTCCAACACTTTTTTCTCGCTTGCATAGCACTGAGCTTCAAATGTGTCCGTTTCTTCTTTAAGTTGAATCTAGGATCTCTTCAATTCTTCCAAATCAGTGGGCATATCCGGATGAATAATGGTATAAGACTCATCACCTTCAGCAACAGGTTCCCCAATTACTGGTAGGATAACAGTATATGGCATCATAAGACTTTGAGCACGAGCCCGCACCCATTTGAGGTAAGGTTCCCAAGGAATGGAATTTATATGCCCCAAAGGCTTGGTATCAGTCTTCTTCACCATGCCCCAAGAGTGCATAAATCTTTAACGATAACCTTGGAGATCGTTGTTGTAGTCAAATACGATGTCTTGGAAAAGCATATTATGTGGACCACTTGAGACCACCTCAGGCCTTGTTCATTCTTCATAACCGACCGGGGAAGGTGCGAAATAAACTGCCTGGACAATAAAGGTATGTAACACATGAGAGTTACTTGCTTCTTCATAGTACGAGTGTGAAGAGAATTCATAATATCTCTGAGCAGGGTAAGTACATGATTATGAGTGAGGAATATCTTAATGGCGTTCACATCTATGAATTGGTCCGAATTATGGAATAACACCAAGCCATAAATTAATAAAGCCAGAACATCTTCGAAATCATGGAGACTCATAGACTTTAAGAATTCTCGAGCCTTCTTTATCATAAATTTAGTGAGCAAACCCTTAACTCCACTTCTTGTTTCCCAAATAGCTTCAATGTCTGACTGCTTTAGTTGTAAAGCTGCTTCAATGTCTTCAAACCTTAGAACTTTTTCTAGACTGGTGAAAGGTATCTGATCAAGAATAGGTATCACAAGTATCTTAGAGAATTTTTCCATTGTAGGTACCAACTAATAGTCTGGGAAGGTAAAGCAGTGATGCTTTGGATCAAAGAACTAGAATACAATGCTCATCATATCTTCTTGAAAACCAGAGATAACCAATTCGAGTAGATAACCATGCCTATTGATGAACTGAGCTTGGTCATGAACGTTTGAGACTAACTCCTTGAGTTGAGAAGGTATCCCCACAAAGTTGATTTAGATAGTTTTCCTGAGATCAAAAGCCATCACCCTTCAACAAAGAGAAAAGATAAATCCCTATGTCCTTGAAATGGTTAGTGAAATGTAATGATGGTATGATGTCATGATGTCATGCTTAAATAAATAGAAAACAGAAACAAGTCAGACAATAGCCCTAGGTTTAAAGGCTTGCATGAGGTCTATAGGTGCGTACCCTTTACTAAAGTTAAGATTCTTCAACCTGTCCTACAATGGTAACCGGGATCTAGGAATCTCATATCATAGATATTTCTCAAAGGCTTTATTTCAGTGTGTCACCCAAATGGCCGACCAAAACATCTCGAAAGTTGAATCTCAATGAGCGTAGCATCGAGTATCAACCAACTTCACTCTGCACCAAAGTCGGCTATCTCACTACATTCTAATGTCCAAGATGGGTCAATTAGGGTTCTAAAAGTATAGTTAGTGTTGATGACACCACACAGACGCCAAATCTTTCCTCAACTGTACTTAAGGAACATCATGACATCCAAAATGTCACACTAACCGTAGCTATCATTTTAACTGTGTCGGTCTATGCCGGACAGTTGCAATGATCTATTGCTACTTACCTAAGGAAACCTGGATCCAGGTGTAGGATCCTCACAAGCATAATACCCAAGCAAAACCCTTAAAAGTAAATCAAACAAGTCAAATAATGAAAGCAAGTAAAAGTGATTTAAGAACCCTAAGGTAAGCCTTCTTCAAGTATTCTCCCCAGAAGAGATGCCATTTTTGTAATACGGTAGGATAACTGACTTAGTTGTTTTGCATTTTATCGCAAATGTTGTGGTTAGCAAGAGTCACCACCGAATTTTATTTAATCTCATAAAGAAAGGTGAAAATAATAGGAAATACCTTTTATTGATTCTGAGTTCGGGGGGTAAATTATTAAAAGGGAAGGTGTTAGCACCTTTTTCATCCGTAGTTATCTATGGGCTCTTAATTGCTTAGCTCACTTTTGAAAACTTTCTTTTGTGTGTATGATTTGTTTGAAAAATATTTATTTTAACTTTGTAATGATTCTTGTATCTGTCCTCAAGAATGTACACGAAGTGCTTGAAAATATTTGTTTGAAAATGTGAGGTGTGAAAAGTATTTGTTTTGAGCAAACAATTAAGAGTAATCTACCCACTCAAAGGTCATTCTTGTTATTTTCTTTCTCTTTTAGGATAGTGTTATCCATACCATTATTTGGTAGGTATCCCCATGCATTGGATATGAAGGTACAGGCGTAGGGTCATCGTATGGTCATTGAAGGTAACATGTAAGGATACCTTAGCAACTTCGTAGGGACTATCATCATTTTAACCGTAGGCAACAATCGACAGACGAGATCATATATTCGGAGACAACATCGAGGATCATCGAGGTTCTACGATATTTATATCAAAGGGACTATGGTGATGTTATTCGTAGGAAACTTTGCTTAGATATCTCTACGTTCGAGGGTGTAGCGGCAAAAAACTGGGAGTATAAGCCATTGAATTGACTTAACTTAAAAAAGTAACAAAAGAGTCGCCACCGCGCTTTTATTTTATCCAAAGGACTAGGAAAAAGAGCGAATAAAATCCTTAAAAAATATCAGAGATCTGGGACCGGGGGTTAGTTTTGCAAAGGGAAGGTGTTAGGCGCCCAAAGCATCTGAGGTACTCTGCAGGAACCTTTTTTGAAAATTTGTATATGTGGGCTTATAAGTTCCAAATTATATGGATTAGCTAAATTTTAATAAAACAAATAATAGCAACAACAATGTTTTGTATAATAGGCTTCTCAACTTATAATCCTATCCAGAATGCCTTAACATGTTGTGTTGAAAAAGTTCAGCATCTGGAACAACATGTCATATGAGATGTCGAGACATCAAACATCAGGACATCACGCTACAAAAACTGTTAAGTTGTTACAGTTCTATTTTACTTAATGCAGAATATTTTGGGAATATTATGCATCTTGTGTGGCGTGACTTTGAAGGCATATGTGGAGGTCTAAGAGCTAAGGAGAAAACTCAGAGAGGACCTTGATTGTAGCAGAAGTTATCTGCGTATTTTGTTTTTGCAAAAGTTTATTTTCACAGAAGTTTGTTACAACTTATGCTGTTATTTTGAAGGCCCAAATTCAGTTGGTAAATAGGTTATAAATAAGCAGTTGTAACCTAGTTTTAGTAAACTATTCGGTTTCAGAAAGATGTAGTCTTTAGGGTTAGCCATGTAAGGGAACCACCCAGATTGTGGAATGGTCGCTGATTTATACCTCGAAGCATGTAGGCAAGAGGACTGTTTTACTCACTCAGAAGCTGTGAAGCAATGAGTGTAGTGGTGTCCTTGGAAGAAGCAGTGAAGCAATTCCAAGTTAGGGATGTGTCACTTGAGTGACTGTTTAGATTGTGTTTGAAGTGTGGTATCTTCAAGTTGATTAAGTTAGGAGCCAAGCAGTCGATGCAGTTGTTGGTGTGATAGTAGATGATAGAAATCACAGAGGTGATTGAAAGTGAGTGGAGGTTCTCATATCTAAGTGTGGTATCTTAGGTAGAAGGGTCATTGGGTAGTCTGATTAAGTGAGGAGTGTAAATAGGGTGGTTTCTCTCCGAATTAATATTGTTCATAGTGAACTTCATTTCTGGCTTAGTATGCCCCCAGGTGTAGGTTGGTTAGAACTTAACAGGGTTAAAAATTCCTTGTGTTCGTTTGTTTCCTTCTTTTAATTGTATGTTCTACCTTGTCTATTTTGTAATGTCAGATCAGATGTCATGACATCCTGAATCTTCCTAACCAGAATTTCAATTGGTATCAAAGTAAGCATCCTATCTGTTTTTAGATGAGATCCGTGGGGGGATACTTTCTGGTTGTACACAAGGTAGAAGATTATTTGAACAAGGAGTGTTCTTGTTGTACAGTCCCTTGAAGTGGAGAATGGACCTACTTGTAGATTGTTTGAACAAGGAGTGTTCATATTGTGTGGTCCCTAGAAGTGGAGGATGGACCCATGTGTGGAGAACTAGACCAACCTGACCAGAACTTGTACCTTATTGAAGAAAGAAGATAAAGATGCAGGAACAAGAAAGTTAAATTCAAATACTTCACGCGGGAGTGAAGATTTTGGATTGAATTGTTCAACCTATATTCAGCACAGAGATGAGAGTTGTCAAAACCTTCATGCGGGAGTGAAGATTTTGGATTGAATTGTTCAACCTATATTCAGCACAGAGATGAGAGTTGTCAAAATCTTCATGCGGGAGTGAAGATTTTGGATTGAATTGTTCAACCTATATTCAGCACAGAGATGAGAGTTGTCAAAATCTTCATGCGGGAGTGAAGACATTGATAAGGTAACTCTTGTGCTTGTGTGTTTCCATATTTGTCAAGATATTAGTTGGTTCTAGTCTGTTTCTTGGTGGAGAGGCAAGCTTATTTTAGGGTTGATTTATTTTCAATCCTTATGTGTTATGCTTACAAGTGAATTATGGAGTAAGTGTTCGCGGTAAAAAGTGACGAACGAGGGAATCGAATCAGAATTCGAATCTTTGGCTCAAAACGATTTACTCTTTTGATCTGTTTTTAAAAAGATGTCGCGAGCATGAAGTTTTATTATTTCCAAAACAAGAAAAATGAGATGAAAAAGGGGAAAGCTGCAATACCCTAAATAAATAAAGATATGCGGTGCGACTAGTGTGAACTAGACGCAACACATTGGGGAGAGATCTGAGTAAGGGGGTTTGTTATATAAAGGGAAAGATGTGGCACCCTATATATATATAGTTATCTATAGCCTTATTTATATATATGAATATTTTTGATATGTTTGTGTGTTTTAATTTGCTATTCTATTCTTGGGAGAGTTTCTCCTTTGGATTTTACGAAAGGTAGGTCAGGTGGGATCCTAGGTTTTGTTATTATTGTGCTCGCAAAGATCATTGGGATCTTCTGCAGACATATCCCATAGTGGGAATCAGAGCATTTGTAGCTCGGATCTAAGGGAACTATGGTTTTGTTTGGTTTGAGGGAGAAAGAAGTATGCTCGCCAAGGATGAGACCTTGTGCCTACGTATTCTCAAAGGGAGGTTGAGAAAGTCAGAGCAATCGTAGTTCCCACTTATGCTAGTTGAAGCAAAGGGTGTTATTAAGAGACAAAGACAAATGTCATCTTAATGAAAAATGTATCTAATATATTTCATCACATACATTTTGAAGGGTGGATTGATTAAATCTTTCATCGTAAGTATTAGGTGTTTTTCTTGAGTGTACAAGCGTTACCACTTACGAGTTAAGAAAGATGTTTGAAAGATGATTGAATCATTAATTGTAAGTTTTGGTGTTTTTCTCGAGTGTACAAGTGTTACCACTTACAGTTAAAAGATGTTTTGTTTGAAAAGAGTGTTTGAAAAAGTGTTTGATTTGTATGTGATGTTATAGATAAGATACTTCTTCCATGGAGATGATAAATGTCTAAATCTCTAGCAGAAATTGATTATTGATTAGGGGATGCTTTTAAGAAGCCCGTGGGTCCTTGTATTGTAAGCCCAAGAGGAGGCATTCCGAGGGTCATAGAGGGTCCTTGCATTGTGAGCCCAAGAGGAGGCATTCTGAGGGTCATCGAGGGTCCTTGTATGAAGCTCTAGAGGAAGCTATAGGGTATGGTTGGCTTTGGCTTTAAGAGTGGTTTCACTGGGAAACCATCCTCTTAGGATTCAAGAGTGATTTCACCGGGAAATCATACTCTCAGGGTTCTATCCTAGCGCAGGTGATTCTTTGTATTGGAAGCCCAATAGGAGGTTGTTAAGAGAATTCCAGGTCTCTTTCTTATTTGATGCCCAAGAGAAGGCTAAACTCAACGAGGGAGTTCTTTTGAACGAAGCCCAAGAGTAGGCTAACTCAGTAGGGGAGTTGTCTTATATGAAACCTAAGGGGAGGCTAAACTCAACGGGTGAGTTGTCTTATATGAAGCCTAAGCGGAGGCTAAACTCAACGGGTGAGTTGTCTTATATGAAGCCTATGCGAAGGCTAAACTCAATGGGTGAGTTGTCTTATACGAAGCCAAAAAGGAGGCTAACTCAATAAATGAGTTATCTTATACGAAGCCTAAGAGGAGGCTAACTCAATAAATGCGTTATCTTATACGAAGCCTAAGAGAAGGCTAAAGGGAACCTAGTTGTTAGGCTAGTTGTTATGTTATACCTGAACAGTTATAAGTGTGTGATGTGTATTCACAGGAGTTTATGAAGGAAATATATAAACAAGTGTATAAAACAAGCAATTAAAGCAAGTGTAACTTGAATATATACAAAAGGTTTGAGACTTACACCTTAAGGGAGGCCCATTGGTTTAAGAGCAGTTTCACCAGGAATAATGCTCCTCTTAATACCAATGGAAGCGGTGTATAAAAACGAACGAAGTTTGTTTATGCTTGAATATTTACAAAGATGATTGAATGTGTACGAGGAAATGAATATGTACACGAAAGGGTGGATATGTACAAGGAAACAAATATGATCATAGGAGGATTGGGACTTACACCGTGAGGGAGGCCCATGATCAATTTGAAAGAAATTCAAGGAGAAACCTGGTTCGGTTTATCTTCAAATCGAATCAATCATGGAAAAAGGTGTGTAACTTTATTGAAAGTTTTTTTGAAAAGGTTTTGAAAATGATTTTTAAAAGTGAAGGATATTCACAAGAAGTTTTGAAAAAGATTAGGTTTGAAAATTGGAAAGAAAACATTTTTGAAAAGAATTAAAATACTTAAAACGTCACATTTTTTAACCTAATAAAAATATAATAAAAAAGAAAACATTTTTGGTTTTTTTTGACATAATCATAAAATAGGTATATTAAATGACAAGTGTGCAAAAAATCATCTCAAAATGAGAAGTTTTGATTGGTTTTTGAAAATGTTGAACTTTGTTTAAAAAAAACTTGAGAAAATTAGTGATAAAAAGAGAGTTTTTGGTTCTAACGAGGTTTGAACCCATGACATTTGGCTTAGAAGTGAAGAGTTTTTCCACTGAGCCACTTGCTTGACTTGTCATTTAATCACCTTGTTTTGAAGGAGTTTTGAAAAATATTTGAAAATAAGTAAAAATGAAGTTTTGAAAAAGGGGTCAGAAGTTGACGTTTTGAAGGAAGTCGGTCGGAGTTCAAGAGAGTTAGAAGTCGGAGTTCAAGGAGGTCGGTCGGAGTTCAAGCGAGTCGAGTGGAGTTCGAAGGTCAAGCTTGCTGCTTTTGATGGAGTCATAATCTTGCTGCTTCTGAAGGAGTCAAAAGCTTGCTGCTTCTGAAAGAGATAGAAGCTTGCTGCTTCTGGAGGAGTCAAAAGCTTGCTGCTTCTAAAAGAGTTAGAAGCTTGCTGCTTCTAAAAGAGTTAGAAGCTTGCTGCTTCTGAAAGAGTTAGAAGCCAAGCTTCTTCTGAAAGGGTAAGCATCAGAAGTGCTTTTGAAGGAGTGAGCATCAAAAGTGCTTCTGAAGGAGTGAGCATCAAAAGTGCTTCTGAAGGAGTGAGAATCAGGAGCTGATGCTTCAAGGATGAGCCTTTTATTAAAAAAAAAGGTCCCAGGGGGATTCGAACCCTGAGCCTTGAGGCGAATCAAGAGATTTAAGGCATGCTGGCTTGCCACTGGGGTGGCTGCTACATTCGGTTATGAAACAACAACAAATAAATATACGATAAACTGAGAATTTGAATTTCCCAGAATCAGAAAATGTGCGTAGCTCCTTCATCTTCAACCTCCAGATTCAAATTCGTATCTCTCTTGTTTCTCAATGAAATTGCACGATCCAAACATTAATCTTGCTCGGATTTTCACCAGGAACTTGATGGTGGAAATTAATTCCATTTATTTTTAGTGTAGGGTGATTAATTTTGCAAGAACATTAAGAACCCTAATTCTGAATTTTGATTGTGAAATTGTGTATGTGCACCAATTCAAGCAATTGATTGAGGGTTTATGATCCTCATATATGCAGAAACAAGATAGCACAACAATATTTGAGTTGGAATTTAGAAATCGCAGAGTTCAAAGTTGAAGTTACTTACCTCTATGAGCAGAAATCGAATTCCTTTTTAGAGTGATTCCAGAATTTATTTAATGATCCTGTGAGCTTCCTTGAGTATTACTGAGTGTATTCCAACACTTACCTTGCTTTAAAGCTCTCTGTTTCCTCCTACCCAAGACAAGTTGCAGGCTGTTGGTTTTGAAATGGAGGATGATGATGGAGTTGTTCCAGAACTGGTTCAAGTATTTGGATAGTCTCTATATGTTGTATAGAGCGTGTTTGAAGTGAAAGATCAGAACAAGCACGAGTGAATTTGGAGTTTGGATGTTTTGGCTCAAAACTTGCACAAATGGAGTTTTCTAGAGCAAATTGACTCTTGTCTTGTTTTTGGATGATTTGAAGTTTCAAACAACTTCTAAATGATGTTTAGAAGATGTTTGAATGACACCTTTGGCTAGAACTTGCAAGAATTGCAATTTGGAATTCTAACCTCTTTGAAACTTAGAAACTTGCAAAATAAGAAAGAAGTGAGAAAACAAGTTTGGAATTGTTTTAGGTGTGATTTTGAACGAATTAAGAACTCCTATTTATAGGCCAAGGAACTTGAATGGCAAGGCAAGATATGCTTGGAGAGTTTGCAACTTGGAATCTTAGGTGTAAGAAAGGAATATTCTTCACTAAATGCAAATGGAATCTTTTTAATCATGGTTAAAAAAACTCAAGTGTTTTTATCCTTTCCAAATCATTGCCATCATATTTTTATCCCTTAAATCCTATCTCATTTGGTGACAAGGCTTCTAGAAGGAAGAAAGTTGCAAAATAACTTGTAACTTTGATGAAGGATTTCGAAAATTCATGGTTATGGAGCTCTATGTTTCAAGATCAAAACCCTAGCTACACAAAGTGTTTTTTCAAGTTCTTGGAAATTTTGGAAATCTTGTAACAAGATATACAACTTTCTTGTTTTGAGTTTTTCTTGAATCAAAATGGATCTAGGTGAAAAATGACCATGAAAGTGAGGAAAAACCATGTTCTTAACACTTGAAAAATTTTATAAGTGTTAGAAAAAATTCAAATCTTGACTTTTTGTTGACTTTTTAACATTTCTTGATTTTTTATGATCATGATGAATAATTTGAAATGATTTTATGATTGAAAAAATTTGGATTTGAAAAAGTTGACTAAAAGTCAAACTTTGAATTTTCACCAGATGATTCAGAATTTCTCTGATGAAGAAACATGGATTTTGGAATGTTTTGAACCAAGAAATTAGGTCAATATGTTGCATTGAGGATATTAAGATCAATCTTCAAGCAAATAGGTCATTCATTGAGCAGAAAGTCAATGATTCACTATCTTCGATCAAAACCCTAATTGGTCGATTCAAGGTAGATCATGAGAAAAAGTTGGGAATTTTAAAATCAAATATTGATGATGAATTAAGATAGATCAATTGAGGTGAGTGGAGACTCAAACCCTAATTGATCATATCTTGAACAGATGAAATTTTGATAAAACCCTAATTTGACTCTAGGAGCACATGCACGATCTATCATGTTCTGAAACTGTTAGTGATGTAATGATGCATATGTGAATGATATAAGGTGGTATCTTAGGTCAAAAATTGGGGTATGACAGTAAGCATTGTTTACATTTTGTCGAAGTATGGCTATATTCCGCTGGATAGCCTCTGATGCAACCCCTATAGGGAAAGAAGGTTCCTAGGGTTATTTTATCAACACAATATTTTGGCAGATTATTACAACTATATTAAAGTGTCAAAGATAATTGATATATCTCTCAAGACCACTCATAAAGGCATCGATTATAAAAGTTTATGGGGATCAATTGACCAATGATACTCATATTCATCTGCAAAGCGTTTACGGATGATGTGTTCCCAGAAGATGTAACATACGTTCTGCTGGATGTTAGAAGATTAGTACTGGTATGTAGCTACCAGTTGAAGAACAAATGTTCTGGTGCTAAACTAATATAGTGTGAGTCATATTTTTGGAACCTACTCCTAACCTAGAAGAGGAGACATCTGCTTATCAGTTGATCAGGACACGGTCAATAGGTTTTTATACTCCAGATGTAAGTTTATTTCTGACCTCAGCTTATGGGAGTATTAAAAGTAAAGCTCAATGCATGGAAAAAGACTCGTAAAGGTATACTTCTTAGTTCCTTTATGCATAATAGAAGTGAGCTTATATCTGGTATTTTCTTCTGATCAAAGGAACCAAATATGTGGAATTTTTTCATAACCATAGAGCAGACTTGGAGTTGAATACCGTGTCTCAACCACAGTGAAATATGGTCATGAATGTTGACTGCCCTAGTTATTATCCAGAAAAGGTAGTGTCAATAAGAATCAAGGAAGTCAAATTGCTATGAAGAATCTGACTAATTCAATGTCATGCCATAAGTTATTTTGCTCCAGAAACCAAGCTGAAATAATCTCCTCTATAGTTATAGACTATGGCTCCCATCATCTCAAAATCAGAATGAAAGTCTGAAGAAGAGTTAATTGAGACATGGACTATACTATTCCTTGATATATCCGAATGTAAAGTTGCTAAGTCACTGTGCTCTTTTTTTAACCCCCAGTTGTTATGGATAAGATATTATAGTTTTTAACCAAGAACCATAATGGATGATATCATATCAGATGTCGGAACATCATCTAAATGTCTTCAGTTTTGAATATGTATGTTATTGCCTGAAAGTAGAAGTGTGTGTGAATATGTAATCAGTCAGAATAATTTAGTATGATTAGTTAATTCTAACTGACTAACTGGTAGGTATTGTGACGGGAGACTAAGTACTTATTAGATGTGCAGCCTGAATACAAAATTCATATACTCTGTCAGGAGCTGAGTATCTGTTTGAAGAATTTATGGCCTAGTGTGAACTAAATATCAATATTAAAGTTCACCATTATCTTCACAAGATAAGGATGTGTGGCAATGTTGTCTGGAAATTATTTGAAGAATTGATTTACCCAAAGGAGAAACATATAAATGTTGTTAAATATCTTGATGGGAGCTAGATATTAACAATAACTATGTGAAAATCTGAATCAAGAAGAGAATAATTATGTGATGTATAGAAGATAATGTTCTACATAATGATATAACATCACAACTATTGAAGACACCAGAGAGATAAGGTTCTGACTTATCTATTGAATACAAATTTATGGTTATACACATAAGGTTCCTTCTATTACAAGTTACAGAGTGTGGAAATCTAAATCTTGTGTAGCAAGAAAACTAAGAATTCCTAATTTGGAAACTTTGGAAAATTCCAAATAAAGAATGCCTCAAGGACAAACATCAAAGATATCCTTAATTTTTATATCTCAGGGGGATTAAAGGGTATGAAGATCAGCAAAGACAATGTAATTCTGCTTCTAATCATATGGACAGTCTTTCAAAGACTAATCTTTTCAAGCCAGACGAACAATGTCAAAGAAGAAGTCAAGACATAACTCAAAACATGTTTTATCCTTGAAGACCAGCAGGGATAGTTCCTAAAATTCTCATCCAAAACACGTATTGATTGTGTGTATCACTTGTTCTGACTTAGTGCATATTTCAACCAATGCACAAACTCACCTGAAGCAGTTCTTATTGAAATAACATCTCTTGAACAAGACTATTGTTACAATCCAGGTATGTTTTTTTAATTGCTCAGATATTAAGAGTCCTTTTCTTTTAAATTTCTCTTGTGTCCTTGTTTGTGTATCTCTTAACCTTCGTTCGGATATGAGTAAAATTAGTGTCTATGTAGGATATGTCTGTCAACTTGTGACAAACATAGGGAAAAAGGGTAGTGTTCAGACATTGTTAAGTCTGAGGTCTTTTCTTTGCATTTGTTTTTGCAAAGATGCTAAGCCAGTTTGTTTTCTACCTTGAATCTTGTTTTTAGTCTTGAACACAAATTGTGTCTTGTGTTCTGAATTATCCAATACAGAGATTTGGTTTTCTATGTCTATAAATGGACAGTCCAACTATTTGTATTAGTTAATTGAGTCTCCTTTTATGTCTAAAAGAGGATGTATCAGTCTCTGTCATAGGTAGTTCTAATGTTGAGGGGGAGTATTTCAAATTTCCTTCCTCATACTGTATGAATCTCCCAAAGAATGTTGAAACATCAATGTCATTGAGAATCTGAAGAAAATTTAAAGATTGTTTAGATTCTTTTTCATGACCACCCAGAAAGAAGCTATGGAACTATATGGACAAAAGTGAAGAGTGCCCACAGTAGAGAATTAATTATTCTGAAAAAGTGAAGTAAGTGGACAATGTCTAACTGAATGTCAGGACATTACTCAGAACCCATTTTTGCACGAAAAAGTTAAATAATATGAATTATGCATGCATTGGGACTGTATTTATCTCAAAAGAAACTATCAAGGGCTATTAAAAGCATTCAAGGGTAGACTAGACGGTGCCTAGCAAGTCAGTGACAACTTTTTAGCCTAGATTATCGCATCTTGAACAACAATTAATTTGCTGTTAATTCCTAAGAAATTGTTACCCTGTTTATAAGAGATCTCAGCTATTCTTCAACCACAAGTAAACACTCAACCATTTTCTATCATTCTCTTCGTTAAGGTTTGGGCAAATTGTGCCTGGATTTGGTTTTGTGAAGGCTTTCATTGTCAAATTCTAGCTAAAAAGGGGGAAGATATAATATCACACAGAAAATACAGCACAAGAAAGAAAAGCAGCAGAGAGCAAAAAGATGTTCAAGTCACAAATCAAGTTATCACAATTCTGAACTACTTGTGACATATGATCTGAGTTATAAAAACAATTGTGACTTGTGTTTTGAGTTTCCAGGGGGAACTTCAAATTATCTCTTAAGATATAGTACGTCTCCCATGGCCCTCTTTGACCACCCCTAGTGACAAGCATTGGTCTATATCTTAAGAGGGAGTATAAGTTATCTTCTTCCTCATGTACACCAGGACTTTCCTTCCTTTTATTCTTGACGGGCTTAATGGGAAAATTCAAAAGCATGAGGAGAAGTCAGACTAGATGTTAGAACATCACCTTCAACAGGCAGGCCATCATCTCAAACTAGAAGACGATTTGATGAAGAAGTTGTTCATCTCCAAAATCAAACTGTGTGATAGGACTAAAAGACATAAAGGGTCTTGAACTGAAGACTGCTGAAGAATCTTTTAATTGGTAATTTTCAATTGTAAATTGTTATTTGTAAAATTGCTGCTGCTACTTTAAACTGCTTGTATTTGTAATTATTTGTTTTAGCTAAAATTTGCCAAAAGGGGAGTTTGTAAGTTCCAAATTTTATGGATTGGATAAATTTTAATAAAACAAATAATAGCAGCAACAATGTTTTGTACAGTAGGATTCTCAACTTATAATCCTTTCTAGAATGCCTTAACATGCTGTGTTGAAAGATTTCAACATTTGGAACAGCATGTCATATGAGATGTCGAGACATTAGACATCAGGACATCAGGACATCACGCTACAGAAACTGATAAGTTCTTACAATTTTGTTTTACTTAGTGCATAATATTCTGGGAATATTATGCATCTTATGTGGCGTGACTTTGAAGGCATATGTGTAGGTCCAAGAGCTAAGGAGAAAAATCAGAGAAGACCTTGATTGTAGCAGAAGTTATTTGTGTATTTTGTTTGTGAAAATGTTTGTTTTTGCAGAAGTTTGTTATAGCTTGTGCTGTTATTTTGAAGGCCTATATCCAGTTGGGTAATAGGTTATAAATAAGTAGTTGTAACCTAGTTTTAGTAAGCTATAAGGATTTAGAAAGATATAGTCTTTAGGGTTAGCCATGTAAGTGAACCACCCGGATTATGGGATGGTCACTGATTTTTACCTCGAAGCCTGTAGGAAAGAGGACTGTTTTACTCACTCAAAAGTTGTGAAGCAATGAGTGTAGTTGTATCCTTGGAAGAAGCTGTGAAGAATTTCCAAGTTAGGGTTGTGTCACTTGAGTGACTGTTTAGATTGTGTTTTATGTGTGGTATCTTCGAGTTGATTTAGTTAGGATCCAAGCAGTCGATGTAGTTACTGGTGTGATAGTAGCAGATAGACATCACTGAGGTGATTGGAAGTGAGCGGAGGTTCTCATATCTAAGTGTGGTATCTTAGATAGAAGGGTCATTGGATAGTTTGATTAAGAGAGGAGTGTAAACAGGTTGGTTTCCCTCCGAATTAAAAGGTAAGGGTAAAGAAAGATCTAACCGGGTGAAAAGACTAGTACTTGACATCAAAAGTCAATACCATATCCCATCGTTTGGATTACCACATAAGCAACAAATAATATGGAAAAAAACACAAGCTTCAGATAAACCAATTCTTTTAGGTGAACTCTTGTCTTAGGAAAAAATGGGCAGAGTAACGGCTGTATTTGGAGAAAATCCACTCTTAATCGAGCATAACCGAATAACCTGCACACAAAGATAATAATCAGACAAGATAGAATAACACCAAGGGAACTGAGATCTCCAAGCTGAGGTAATGATCATAATCCTAAATACAAAGATCAATCTCCAAGCACAAGGATAGTAACCAAGTCCAATTAAGAGTCTTTTATGTTTAGGTTGAATTGTTAGGTGTTTTGGAAAAGAAAAATAAAGCTCAAGTGAGCAAATTCAAAATAAGAAGAAAGTAAAATGCTCAAGTGAGCAAAGGAGAAATGACATAGAAAATATAAATTCTCAAGTGAGCAAAAAAAAATGGCATAAAAATAAATGCTCAAGTGAGCAAAGAAAAATAAGACATGAAATGTAAAAATGCTAAAAATAAAGGTGCATAAAAATAAAGAGCATAAAAGTAAAAGCAAAAAGTAAAGAGCGAAAAATAAAAAACAATTAATAAAGGTTAGCAAGTTGACAATCTTGAAACTTGTCAAGTATATCATTGAATTGTTAATTGTTAGTCGTCAGCAAGGTGACCATCTTGAAACATACGCATGAAGACTGGCCAGAAGCTTGATAGAATCAATGCGACCATACGACAAGTTTCAATTGTTTTTTGTCAAGTATATCACCGGTTTTGGAATTATCACATCACTTGATCAAAGATGGTTTAGAATTTCAAATGGACAAAGTTAGTGGAAACTTGTCAGAAGCTTGATTGTAAATCAACGCGACCACACGACAAGCGCCATAGGTGTTGAACCAAGATCAAAGCTCAAGTTATCTTTTGGGGCTTATGATAGAACATTAAAGTTCATGCCACCAATTGATCACTTTTTTCGAATCCGGACAAAAAGAAAAATAAGATGGAGAAGAAGAAATCGTTTCTAAATTTATTTTGCATCAGATCAATTTATTCAGTCTAACTTTGTCAAAATCAATCAACTTTCTTGGTGGATTTGGTCAAGAGACCTATCAACACCCAAATTCCATTGATGTTGAGGAAATTTGTGACTCCAAAATAAATTCAAAAGTCAGCAAGATAAAAATGAAAACCAAATCAAATTAAAGGATTAAATGTAATTTTGAAATTAGGTTATTTAATTGGACTTTATTGACAAAATACATAAATAGTATTTTTTCAACAAAATAAAATTCCAAAAAAATTACCCAAAGTCAAACAGAGGTCAACAAGTGGTGACAATTTTTTTCAGAATTATCGTAAGCATAAAGTTATTTTTAAAAATAAAGAGAAAATGATGAAACAAACCAAAAATGGCAAAAAATAGTAAGATTAGAAATAAAAATAAAATGAGGTCACCAATAGTTGTCATATGACCGTAGGATCCTTCCATAATTTTTCCAGAATTTAAAAATGTCAAAAAGTATTTTAAAAGAATTAAAAACATCAAATAAAAGAGAAAAATCATAAAAAATATCAAATCTGAAAAATAAAATTACGAAAAAAATAAAGTTCAGAGAGATAATATTTCAAAATATTTTCGTGAATTTTTTCATAATTTTTTAGTCAAAAATGATTTTTATATGATTTTTTGATGTTTAAAACATTTAAAATATAAAATCATAAAATAAAATAAAAGCCAAAAAAATGTGGACCATTTGATCACAATCAAAACGCGTGAGTAAGCAAATCCAGTGGATCACACGCACTATGCTTGATATGAACCTCCTTGATTTACGCATCGGATTACAATTTAAATTAAGTTTAAAAAATAAAATCAAAAATAATGTCTAGTGTTGGATCGAGTCTGACTCACAAAAGTAATTAGATCCAAGGGCTCCGGAGATGCGCGTATGGTAAAACGTTATCACAAGATCCAATTCAAAAATATTACATGTCAAGCCCTCATTGGTTGAAGACAGACACGTAGGTCGTCTTCAACCTCCGGCCATCCTCCATACGTGATCCTCAAACTATGAAATAAATTCTTCAGACCGGTGTCATTCGCTTTGTCTCTTTAAGACGATTCTAATGGTACCCTCGCGAAGAATTTATTTCACTCGTACCATGAACAATTTGGAAAAATCATAAATAATAACGAGCACTTATTTCCAAAAATTCTCAGTCAATACTTGTTGAAAACACAAATGGTGAAGATCACAAGGATTAGGGAGATGAGGAGAGTGCAATGATGCTTTACTATACAAGGTTTGATATAGATTCCTACCTGAACGAAGTTCACTTTCAGAGCTCTGAAACTGGACTTGGATAGCACGATTTAGGAATCTTCAAAGCATAATTCTTGTTCTGTTAGCTTCAGTGAGGTTCATGGAAGAAGAATGAATATTTAATTTCAAACTGGAATGGCTTTGAGAGCGAAAATGAAGTTGCAGAAAATCTGGTTCGAGAGAGAGTTTGGCAGGGGTTTTCTGGCTATCAATGCTTGAGGAAATGAGTGAGGAATGATCCTCTATTTATAGGGAAGTGAGTGGTTATTAGAATGAGGAGGAATTGTGAGATTTAGAGCGAAATCATGCAAGGTGTGTACACAAAGGATGTGTGACCTCACATGCATCAAAACTCTGCCAAAACTAGCATTTCAAGGTGCTAATTAATTCTTGACAACTTCTAAACCATATTAGTCACGAAATCAAGGCTTATTTTTGGTTTAAAATTGATTGGTAGCGCAAAATGCACAAACTGATGGTCTTCTCGAACAGATTTTGGCACAAACTTTGAACTTAGGCCAAATCAAATTCCCTCACGCGTTTTCCAATTTTACTTGAGCCAAACGAAGTATTCAAAGAGTATAACACAATGCAAAAACAATCAAATACAAGGGATTCTTAAGTTGAGAGTTATAGCCTTTAGGATTTGTGAAAAAACACTAGTTTTTCTGGCCAGACCTTATGACCTATAATATTTTCTTTTTAAAAATGATCTTCCACTCCAAATTTGCTCTTGACTTTCAAAGACGGTATGAAGTACACCTCTCAAGGAACATTTGGAAAAAAGAATCACCCTAAAATTCCAAAAATTGAGAAAGTTATGGCCTTGTGAAGCTGATGAAATTTCATGAAATGACCTATAATCTTTTGGTTTCATCAAGCAACTTCCAAACACTTTCATTATTTAAAATTTATATGGAGATAAATTTCACATCCTCAAGATTTTGTGCAAAAATAATCACCTCAAGGTGATAAATTATGATCAAGATATGATTTTTTGAAGTTGATTGACCATCAATTGAGAAATTCATCAAGTACTTGTAATCTTTTACTTCATAGGAAAATTTCCAAGCATTTTCTCTTCCTACCATTTGAACTAAGTTTTATTAGACATCCTTAGGTTCATTATGAAAGAAGAATTAGCTCAAGGAGACAAGGGATGACCAAGTTATGATCCTTTGAAGTCATACAAGATAAATGAAGTATCAATATAGAGAGTGGGCAATCATAGAATTCTAAAACAATCTTCTCATTAATCAAACTCCTTGGATCCAATAATATTAATATTATAAGTCCTCTTAAGAATCAAATGACTTTGAAATCATCCACAAACTTCACACAAATACCAAGACATGATCCTCAGAATTCCAAAACCCTAATTCAAGGTAGATGGCCATAGAATGGTGAATTCTTTGAATTTTATGATCTCTTTCAAACATGAAGCATATACTCAAGATGAGAGACCATAGTTGATGACAAGATAAATCTTCAATGGGAGACAATACTTTCAAAAATCTTGAGAATTGAGGAGAGAAGGCATGGATATAAACACATGAACCTATTGACTCCTTCATTAAGAGACTTGTGCACCATTCACCTACAACATTTAGAGAGTGAAGTATACACGCATTATTGTTAGTCAAACATCAATCATCACATACATTCAATGGTGCTTGGTGATCTCCCAAAGGCAAACCCAAAGATAAGAGAGAGAGAGAGAGAGAGAGAGAGAGAGACCATTTGATCTTTGTGTAATGCAATGGTATGAAGTATGAGTGACTCTTAGGGGAAAAAATTGGGGTACAATAGCTACCCTTACTTAAGTGTCTTCTATCTGGAGATAAGAAGGGAGCCTTTTCCTCGACGGGATGGAAGATGCTTAAATATAATATGAGCCCTATTTTTGGCCCTAAGATATTATGCAATGCTTAATGGTTATGCAATGTAATATGATGATCTTCACAGGGGAAACAGAACACCGTTGGGGGAAGCAAAGATAATGAAGACACGCTAAGAAAGACAACTCATCCAAGAAGACGAACTGCAAGGGAAAGAAGCTCAATCTTATGGGAGACAGAAAAACATGACTCCACTGGTGAATGAGAACCCAACTTTTTATAATATTATCGGCTTAATACATGAAAAGGAAACGGAAAGGGAATAACAACAACAATCCTTAGATAGACGGAAAACTAACTCCTCATAGAGGAGTTAGCAAACACAAGGGAGTGACCCCAACTTTCTAAAGATAGTAAACCATCAACCCCGAATAAACACCAAAAATTGTTTCTAACCAAAAGGTGGTAAGAATGCAACATCAACAATAGACTGGCTTTCTATAGATCTCTGGCGCTTCACTAAAGACTGGATGGAACTCCTTCTTTAACTATGATACTTCATTTGGAAAACGTAACAAAGAAATCATACAATCAGTGATCTAAAATTCCGCTCGTTGGAGTATTCAACAAATCAACGACGAACTATCTCCCGTAATGACAAGATTTCCATCCATCGGAACAACAAATCTTCGATAAACTAGCATCCATAAAGACAAGGTTTCCATTCATCGGAACAATAAATATTCGATAAAATACCTTCCATATAGACAAGGTTGCCATTCATTGGAACAACAAATCTTCGATAAACTACCTTCCATAAAGACAAGGTTGCCCTATATCGAAACAACAAATCTTCGATAAACTACCTTCCATAAAGACAAGGTTGCCATCTATCGGGACAACAAATCTTTGATAAACTAACTTCCATAAAGACAAGGTTTCCATTCATCAGAACAATAAATCTTTGATAAACTAACTTCCATAAAGACAAGATTTCCATTCATCGGAACAACAAATCTTCGATAAACTACCTTCCATAAAGACAAGGTTGCCATTCATCGGAACAACAAATCTTCGATAAACTACCTTCCATAAAGACAAGGTTTCCATTCATCAGGAAAATAAATCTTCAATAAATTACCTTCCATGAGGACAAGGTTTCCATTCATCGGAACAACAAATCTTCGATAAACTACCTTCCATAAAGACAAGGTTGTCATTCATCGAGACAATAAATCTTTGATAAACTACCTTCCATAAGGACAAGGTTGCCATTCATCGAAACAACAAATCTTGCTGCACACAGCTATGGGAATCAGCCAATAATGAGCATATAGATCACTTATCAAAGGTTTCTATAACAAGTCTTCAACTTGCTAGAGAAATACGGTTAATCCATAGCGAGAGATTCCTCGTTGGGTTGCCGAAAGGAGGCCAAATTGGCATTAACAAACTTTCTAGGGAAAACCAACCGCTTGCGGGAAGAGACTATCACCTTTTATTAAGAAATGATTGTAACAATATTGCTAGAGAATGCAAGTGAATTCTCTTGGATTCACCTTTGTCTGAGAGATGAGATCTTCCTTACATAATTGTGCTTTCCAATTAGAACTCATATTCTAAGAAGAACAGTGTAACAATGTAGCTTAGAGACTAGAGTTCAAACCACAATCAATCTAGGGAAGGGTGATTTGAACAATCACAAAGTCTTACAAAGAGGGTCGAGACTTTATTCTTCTTCGAGGGGTAATTCAGTGGAGAAAGCGGAAAGATGTACTTTTTCTGCTTAAAGTTGACATTCTATGGGAAAGATGAAACATACTCTAATTATCAACATATGTGAATGAAGTTTAGCTATGCATAGTGTATGAATGAATGTACATGAGATGAATATTGACATTTTATTGAGGATCAACATGGAAGGTTGACTAATGCATGGACAACACTCGATCAAAATGAAGTCTTCACAAACCATCAACCGAAGGGTAGCTCTTTATCGCATCAAATTTCAAAAGAAGTCGCAGGGATATCGTAAACATTCTCAAGTTCCTTCTGATGGAAGCATCCCATGGGGCTTCACCATGTCTCATCAGAGCGCTACTCTTACCAACTCTTCTGGGGAAAAATGGGACATTCTATGGGAAAAATCCACTTTGCACTTATATCTCATATTCGAACGAAAAATGTTATAGAGATCCTGATGGTACCAATTTCAACATTATCAATCTTGTTTGTTATTATGACAGTGCCACCTTATCCCTTTGCTTCACATCCGAAGTAAACACACTTAAATTACAAAATTTTGCAAGTATCTGTTTGGTTTGAAATGCATTTTCAATAATAAAAGAATATTTTTATAAACTGAATAAAAATAAGATTGTCAAGGAATTGGATAAAGGCTCAAATTTTATTGATAGAATGGTAGTCTGCCAATTGCATGACTCCATATATGATTGCAAAGTTTTGAAAAATGGTAAATACATGGAAAAGGTACATTTAAGAACAATGAACATTATTATCCCTAACAACATTGAACTCTTGTATTGTAGTCTTTAGTTGAGTTATGAAGATAATCTATGTAGATTTTTTCTTCTATCATCAAGTCTTGTTTCATGTAGTTACTTGCCATATAAGTCCCTATCTTTTGCCTAGACTGCCCTTGTAGGTTTTTAGCCTACTAGGAGATTTATTCTATTTATGTCTCTAATTTTTTCCTAGACCGCCCCTTCGGGTTTTCAGTCTACCGAGACACTCTTTTTTGCCTAAGTCGCCCTTTCGGATTTTCAACTTAGCGAGCTGTTATTTTATTTACTTAGGCGAAGTATTTCTTGACTACATCAGCATTTAGAGACGTGGGAACTCCTCGCCATCCATAGTTTCAAGAATTAATGCACTGCCAAAGAAGGCTTTCTTGACAACATTTGGGCCTTCATAATTGGGAGTCCACTTGCCTCTGGAATCAGAGTTTAAAGAAATGATCTTTTTGAGCACGAGATCTCCTTCTCTGAATAAATGAGGTTCGACCTTCTTATCAAAGGCTTTCTTCATTCTTTTATGGTATAATTGACCATGACATAAAGCAATCATTCTCTTCTCTTCAATCAAATTTAACTGGTCAAACCGATTCTGAACCCATTCAGCATCAGATAATTCAGCTTCCATTATCACACGCAAAGATGGAATCTCAACTTCAATGGGGAGTACTGCCTCCACCCATAAACCAAAGAGAAAGGGGTCGCCCCTGTTGAAGTGTGTACCAAAGTGAGATATCCATGTAAAGCAAATGACAACATTTTATGCCAATCTTTTTAGGTGACGACCATCTTCTGGATGATCTTCTATATATTATTGTTTGCAGCTTCAACTGCCCCATTCATCTTGGGTATTTAAGGAGAATAGTTGTGATGAACAATCTTGAAGTAACATTGGCATAAGAAGCCGCTTCAACCCATTTGGTGAAGTAATCAACTGATACCAAGATGAAACGATGTCCATTAGAAGCCTTGGGTTCAGTCATCCCAATCATGTAAATACCCCACATAGAGAAAGGCCATGGGGAAGAAATAACATTAATAAGTGTAGGAGGCACATGAATTTTATCAGCATAAATCTGACACTTATGGCACTTCTTCACAAATTTGTAACAATCAGATTCCATTGTCAACTAATAGTATCATGCCCTTAGCATCTTATTAGCCATAGAGTGTCCATTGGCATGGGTAACAAAAGAACCCTCATGAATCTCATGCATCAACATGTCTGCTTCGTGTCAGTCCACGCATCTGAGCAAGACCATGTCATGATTTCTTTTGTATAACACACCTTCATTGAGAAAGAAAGTACCAACCAATCTCCTCAAGGTCTTTCCATCTTTGCTATTTGCATCAACCGAATACTCTCGAGTCATCAGGAAGTTCTTGATGTCATGATACCAGGGTTTATCATCCTTTGCCACCTCCATGGAGAATATATAAGCTGGCCTCTCAGGGCGCTCAATGGTGATCTGAGGTACATCATTCCACTGGTTCACTTTGTACACAGAAGCTAAATTTTCAAAGGCATCTTCCATCTGATTTTCATCTCGAGGAATATGATAAAGCTCTACTTTATTGAAGAAAGTCAACACCTCCTTGCATAATCTTTGTAAGGGATTAAGCCAGGGTGACGAGTCTCCCAATCTCCTTTAATCTGATTTATTACTAAAGCTGAATTACCGTACACATCAAGAATTTTGATTATGAGGTCGATGGCTTCTTCAAGACCCATGATACAAGCTTCATATTTTGCTATTTTATTTGTACAATCAAACATAAATCTTGTTGTGAAAGGAATATGAGATCCTTGAGGAGTGATGGTCACAACACCGACTCTTTTTCCACAAGCATTCGCAGCTCCATCAAACACCACCCCCATCGGGATTATGGATCTAGACTTTCTTCAAGTAAAGGTTTATCATTATCTTTCATTTTTAAAATACATCACACTTCATCAGAAGAATCAAATCCAACGGATTAATTATCCTCAACTGGCTGATGAGCTAGGTATTCTTCCAGTACACTACTTTTAATAGCCTTCTGGGTGCGGTATTCAATATCATATTCAAATAACAACATCTTCCAATGAGAAATTTTTTCCGTAAGAGCAAGCTTTTCAAAGATGTACTTGATTGAATCCATTCGAGAGATCAACCAAATAGTATGATATATTGTCGCAGACGCTTCGCAGCCTAGGCTAAAGCACAACAAGTCTTTTCCAACATAGAATAGCGGGATTCACAGTCGGTGAACTTCTTTCTCAGTTAATAAGTGGCATATTCTTTCCTTCCTGTTTCATCTTGTTGTCCCAAAATACAACCCATGGAGCTTTCCAACACACTCAGATATAGAACCAATGGTCTTCCTTCAACGGGAGGGAGCATGATAGGATGCTCAAGAAAATACTCTTTGATACTTTCAAATGCCCTTTGGAAATCATCTGTCTATACGAAACCTTGATCTTTCCTCAACAGCTTGAAGATTGGTTCACAAGTTGCATTCATATGGGAAATGAATCTGGAAATGTAATTCAAACGTCTGAGGAAACCTATGACTTTCTTTACAGTTCTTGGTGCCGATATTTCTTGAATAGCCCTAACTTTGTCAGGATCAACTTCAATTCCTTTTTGGCTGACAAACAAACCCAGCAGTTTTCTAGATTGGAAACCGAATGTACATTTATTAGGATTCAAACGGAGGCGACACCTCCTCAAACACTGAAATAGTTTCAACAAATATTCCAAATGATCTTCCTCAGTTTGTGACTTGACAATCATAACATCAACATACACTTCAATTTCTTTATGCATCAGATCATGGAATAGGGTCGTCATGGCCCTCTGGTACATCGCACCAGCATTCTTCAACCCAAAGGGCTTCACTCTATAACAGAATGTTCCCCAGGGTGTGATAAACGTTGTGTTTTCCATGTCCTCAGGATCCATCTTAATTTGATTGTATCCGGAAAATCCATCCATGAACGAGAACACTTTGCATTTTGCAGTACTATCCACCAACATATCAATGTGTGGCAAAGGAAAATCATCTTTCGGACTAGCCTTGTTCAGATCTCAATAATCAACACACATGCGGACTTTTCCATCTTTCTTTGGTACTGGCACAATATTGGAAATCCACTGAGGATAGACTGATGTCACGAGGAAACCTACGTCAATCTGCTTTAAAATTTTCTCCTTAATCTTTATCACCATATTAGGATGAGTTCTTCTTAACTTCTGCTTAATTGGCGTACACTCAGGCTTTAACGGTAAATGATGCTCCACAATATCAATATCTAACCCTAGCATATCTTGATACGACCAAGCAAAGATATCCACATATTCTTTCATCATTTCAATCAAACGAATCTTCACCTCAGGGTGTAGCAATGCTCCAATCTTTACTTCTTTCACATCTTCCTTAGAACCCAAGTTAATAACTTCCAACGGCTCTTTGTACGGCTGAATGGTGTTTTCCTCGCGCTCCAGCAACCTCTTTAGGGATCTCATCAAATTCCTCTTCTTCGGCTACATACACAGGATGTTCAAAGTTGGAAGAGGGCGCATGGTTATTGTTTTCAACGATTTTATGAATTAATCTGCACATATGTTTATGATCAATTTTAGAAACTAACACATGTGCCAAGTGATTATGCAGATTCAATTCAATTATTATTTTTTTGTGAAAGGTTTTTTCTAATTTCCATTTTTTCAAGAAAAAAGCAGAAAATAAAAGACACAATTTGGAATGAAAAACAAACTTTTATTAATGATCTTAAATTTTAAAACAAACAGATTTTGCCCATACAACATTACTTTCACCTTGTGTAGAGTGAGAGGATCATTATTTGAAAATTCAAAAAAGCAAAATTGAATTACTTAGACACGTGAATGTAAGTGGGGATGTCAATAGCAGTCCAATTATAAACTCTAGTTCTATGCATCACAAAGTTGGCCATTTCCCTCTCTGGTCAATCTTCAACAATGGCATTGACTCCTGGAATAGTAGAATCAAGATAACCATCACTTTGGAAAACATCTGGGGTATTTGGAAGCAATAGGTCCTTACTTCAGCATTTCTCTTCTGATCTTCGTGGAAAAGCCTAAACCAAAACCATTATGATTCACCTTTGGCTCATTAACTTGTCCCAAAACATTGCTAGAACCTTTCGGAACCATATTACGGGCATCCTTCAACGAAGCAATAGAATCTTCACTTCTTTGGACACTATCAATAGACAAGCTTGGAACTGCGTTCCAACAACGGCTTCATCAGCTTCTACTATGGATAAGGAGGATAAATGAGAAACTAGTATAGCTTGTTCTCCTTCCACAATAATCACAGCACCTTCACGGACAAACTTCAATTTCTGATGGAGGGTCGAAGTCATAGCACCAGCCTCATGAATCCAAGGTCGTCCAATCAAACCGCTATAAGAAGGAAATATATCCATCACCTAGAAGGTAATTTGAAATAGATGTGGGACAATGTGAATTGGCAAATCTACTTCCCCAATAACAGATTTATGAGAACCATCAAACGCCTTCACAATGATACCACTAGAATGCATCAGTGGACCTTGATATTTAAGCTTTTAAAAGGTACTTTTGGGAATAACATTCAGCGCGAATCCATTATCAATAAGCACATTGGACAATGCATCATTCTTGCAATTCATGGAAATGTGTAAAGCCATGTTGTGATTCCTTCCTTCAGTTGGCAACTCTTCATCACAGAAACTCAAATTATTGCAAGTTGTCATATTTCCAACCACACTATTAAAAGTTTCCAAAGGCACATCATAATCAACAAATGCCTGATCTAAAACCTTCGTTAGAGACTCTCTGTGAGCTAAAGAATTCATCAACAAAGCCATGATGGAAATCTTTGACGGTGTCTGCAGCAATTGCTCAACCATCTTGTATTCGTCCATCTTGATAATTTTCAATAAATCATCCATTTCTTTCTATTGGGTTACCCCACTAGTATGCCCTTCAACCTTCTTGGGTTCAGCACTTGTTTCCACAATCTTCTTACCATCATCAGCCAACTTTAGAAATACAGGAGCAAATACATAACCACTTCTCGTCATTCGACTAACATCAACAATATTTCCTACTTGAGGTAACAGTTGAATTGGAACCACAACATCTCCTTCTAAAATGGTGGCATTGTACTTGTATGGCACAACCTTGTTGGAACTATACGGGATAGGTCTAGGTAAGATAATAACCAAAGGAGTAACTGGAGGCTTACTGTAATAGGTCATTTCCACAGAGTGGGAATATCCAAATGTGGCACAATGAAGTTTACATCTGCTTCTTCACCAGACTCATCAGCGGAGAAATACTCATCAGCAGAAATGTATTCATCATCAGATTCATCAAACGATCCTTCAATCATATTGATGCTATTGGGTGGGCTGCTGGTTTCAATATCGAAGGTTGGGATGGTACCTCCAATTGGGATGGTATTTGTTGGTGGCAGGTCAGGGATGTTGTTGTACCTATTCTGGTTGTAAAGGTTAGCTGTATAGACTTGAGGCAACTCAGTTTTCAACTCGTCTTGCAAAATTGGACAAGAATCAGTCGAGTGCTCAGAAGAAATACAAATAGGACACACAGTTGTTTTTTGAGGTTTGGCTACTACTAGGTGTTTAACTAAGGCAGTTATCTTGTCAATTCTGGTCTCTAAAGCTTTGTTAGGAGAAACCTGAATTTGTTTCACGCCCCTACTTTGAATAGAATTGTCTCTAGTGGTGAATTGTTTGGAATTAAGAGACACATTTTTAATAAGTGCTTTGGAAGCAGCTGGAGTTTTATCAACAAGTGCTCCACCACTAGATGCATCAAGAATATTCCTATCAGTCGGTAACAAACCCTCATAAAAGTACTGGATGAGCAGTTGCTCGGTAATCTGGTGTTGAGGGAAGCTGGATACCAAGTGTTTGAATCTCTCCCAATACTCATTCAAAGACTCATTACTTTGTCTAATACCATAAATCTCCTTTCTTATCATGGGAACTATGGAAGCAGGAAAGTATCTCTCCAATAACACTCTATTCAGAGCATTCCAGCTTGGGATTGAGTTTGGATCAAGATAATATATCCAAACCCTTGTTGCACCCTGCAAAGAAAAAGGAAAAGCTCGAAGTTTGATGTGATCTTCAGTGATCCCTTCAAGCTTCAATAGTGTAGAACACACCACCTAGAATTCTTTCAAATGTTTGTGCGGATCCTTACCTACAAGACCATTAAACTTGGGCAACAAGTGTATTAAACCCAATTTTAATTTAAAAGGAACAGTAACATCATCATATTCAATACACAAGCCATTATAATTCACATCAGGGGCAGCCAATTCCCTTAAGGTTCTTTGGTCAGCCATACCAAAAACAAATTCAGAATCCGAAGCAAACAAGTTATGCAAATGGTCAGATTCAGAATCAGACTCGATTGTGGGTGGTGAACTAGTGGTAGCCTGGACTGCCCTATGTCGTGTGTGCAAATTTTTCTCTACTTCAGGATCAAAAACAACAAGTTCAGAATAGGAAGACTTAGTAGCCAGAACTAATGCACAACAATGCAACAACAATTGTGAAAATGCCAACAATGTCCCTAAATAGTCAAATACAAACACAATGAAGGAAATCGATTAAAATAAGATCAGAAAAGTAAATTAACACCGAAATTAATCTAATGACTTAAAAATATAATTTTGAGAATTTTGAGAATTTTGAGAATTTTTGTCGAATCTATGAAAACAGTAAATAAATCATACAAAGTAGAAAAAAGAGGAATTTGGCTATTTGAAACCAAAGGCTCGAAACAGATTTTCAATCGGACGCAATTTTCTAAAAAACTGATTTTTATTTATTTTTGACTCTAAAACGCGAATTTGGCAGATCCGTAAAGAAACTGGGATCAAGACGCGATAACTCTAAACCTGTGACTCTAAAAATAGTTAATAATGTGAAGAGTCCCCGACAACGGCTCCAATTTGATATATTGTCGCGCGCCGATCAAAACGAGTGTTTGTAAAAACGTAATATAGTGACAGTGTAACTCGAATCGTCTCACAATGATTCTTGATTCTATTAACTAACTACGATAACGATTAATGGGGGTTCTGGGTTGAGGTTCGTATTGATCAAACGATCCTTCAATCATATTGATGCCATTGTTGAAACCAACCCTGCTTACTACAATCTGAATAAAGCCTTCATATAGCTGACGTTGAATATCTCTTTTCACAACATCACAACCACGATGATCTGTGTTACATAATCAGCATTCACTATATTGGTGCACCTCTTTCCCTTCAATGAAATTAAACTCGGCGTGCAAATTCACTTTAACTTTAGGCTCATCCTTCAACTTGATAACCTGAATAAGGTTCTTGTCCATGATATCTTGAAGATCACTCTTTACCTTATCAGAACCACGAGTATCCTCGTTGCGCACATTACTTGCAGCATTATCATGATTGCAATAACCAACTTTACAGAGAGCAACATGCATCTCCACAAGATCTCCAACGGTCGAATTCACATCATAAAACCTGATTTCTCCTTCTTTTGCACTTTTGGCTTCAATGAATAAAAATTCTCAATATAGTGCGCTGGAGCTCCTTGGTGGTATGCACAAGTATGGTCAGCTTTGTAATACCATGGCAAAGGATTTGGAACAACTGGAGGTGCCCTTGGTTGCACCAAGTGCCTCTGAATCAATGTTGGATACAACTCTGCATAAGTCATCGGAATTGGATCAAATGGTTCTCTCTTTGGGCCTTGCCCTTGTTGAGATGTTTTGTTATAAGGGATTGTAGTTGGAGTTGAAAGCTATTCTTTGAGCCTAAAGTGCGTCTTCTAGACGCTCCATTCTTCCTCGCTTGGTCGCACCATTTTCTAAAACCTGTTTGATCTTCCTGTTTGAGATCTCAGCCTGCCCATTAGTTTGTGGGTGATACATAGTAGAAAATCTATGCACAACTCCATACTTTCGGAGCAAGGCTTCCATGGTGCGGTTACAAAAATGAGTCCCTTGGTCACTTATGATAGCTCGAGGTATTCCGAACCAGCAAAAGATGTTAGACCTAACAAAATATGCAACAACTCTAGAATAATTAGTCCTAGTGGGGATAACTTCCACCCACTTTGAAACATAATCAATAGCAAGCAAAATGTAAAGAAAACCAAATGATACAGAAAAAGGACCCATGAAGTCGATTCCCCATACATCAAATACCTCATAGAAAAGCATAGGTTGCTGAGGCATTTCACTCTTACGAGTGATGGTTGTACCTACAATCTGGAACTCTTTACAAGTGTGGTAAGTCTCATAAGCATCCTTAAAAATAGTGGGCCAATAAAAATCTGAATCTAGGACTTTTCTTGCAGTCCTTTGAGCCCCAAAGTTTCCCCCAACTTGAGATGCATGAGCAAAATTTAAAATAGATTCAATATCATAGTCGGGAACACATCTCCTAATTACCCGATCACTACTAAACTTCCAAATATACGGATCGTCCCAAACATAATATTTGGAATCACATTTGAGTTTGTGAACTTGTGACCTGGATGCACCTGTAGGAAAAATACCAGCAACAAGAAAAGTAACAATATCAGCAAACCAAGGAGTAATCCCATGAAAAAGTAAAAGCTGCTCATCAGGAAAGTCATCCTGAATGGGAAAAGGATCTTTAGCTCTCTCTATCCTGCTCAAGTGATCGGCGACTAAGTTCTTAACTCCACTCTTGTCTTTAATCTCGACATTGAACTCTTGGAGCAACAACATCCACCGAATCAATCTTGGTTTTGCATCTGGCTTCTTCAACAAGTACTTTAAAGTTGCATGGTCAGTAAAAACAACAACCTTGGAACCTAGAAAATATGATCTAAATTTATCAAGAGCAAAAACAATAGCTAGAAGTTCTTTTTCAGTGGTGGTGTAATTTGACTGTGCCGAATCTAGAGTCCTAGAAGCATAATAAATAACATGGGCAGCCTTGTCAACTCTTTGTGCAAGGACAGTCCCAACAGTATATTAGAAGCATCACACATAAGCTCAAAAGGGAGGGTCCAGTCAGGAGGCTGGATGATAGGAGTGGAGGTCAATTCTTTCTTCAAGAAGTCAACTAAAATTCCTTTTTCTGAAACTATGTGACCCAAAACAATTCCCTGATCAACCATAAAATGACATTTTTCATAATTTAAAACAAGACCAGTTCTGATGCATCTCTCTAAAATCAAGTTTAAACTGCTCAAACATGCATCAAAAGAAGAACCATAAACAGTGAAATCATCCATAAAAACTTCCATGCAATGTTCAATAAAAGTAGCAAAAATTCTAAGAATGCATCGCTGGAAAGTGCCAGGAGCATTGCAAAGACCAAAAGGCCTCCTCCTAAAAGCAAAAGTATCGAATGGACAAGTAAAAGTGGTCTTTTCTTGGTCTTCCGGTGCAATTAAATCTGAAAGTAACCTGAAAAGCCATCAAGAAAACAATAATGTGATTTACCAGCAAGTCGTTCAAGCATTTCATCAATGAACAGTAAAGGAAAGTGATCCATTCTAGTAGCCTGGTTCAATCTCCTATAATCAATACAAACTCTCCAACTGTTCTGAACTCTAGTGGGAACAAGTTCATTCTTTTCATTTTTCACCATTGTAAGTCTAGATTTCTTAGGTACAACCTGCACTAGGCTTACCCACTTACTGTCAGAGATAGGATAAATGATACCTGATTGTAAGAGTTTGGTTACCTCTTTCTTCACGACATCAAGGATCAAAGGAGTAAGCCTCATTTGGGGGTGCCTTACTGTTTTTGCTCCATCCTCAAGTAAAATCCTATGCATAGACATAGACACACTAATTCCTGGAAGGTCAGCTAATGTCCACCCAATTGCCTTCTTGTGCTTCTTCAAAACTTGTAAAAGCTTGTCTTCTTGATCGAAATCAAGGTTAGAAGAAATAATAACAGGGAGTTTTTCATTACTCTCCAAATAAGCATATTTTAGGTTTTCAGGGAGCTGTTTCAGCTCTAAGGACGGGGTCTGCTCAATGGATGAATTGTTTGGGGAAGTCGGGATGTCAAGAGCATCAACTGCAAAAACCGCTTCATCGGCAACAACTTAACCTGTAGGAAACACATCAACCTGCAAGGCAGCATCTATCTCAGCACACACAACACAAAGGTTAGTGTTAGTACAATCAACACATGAGTAAATATCTTCGAAACTAGATAAAGATGGAAAATCAAGTGAAAATAAATTAGAACAAGTGTCCTCAACCAATTCAGAGATCAACTCAATATGAAAAATGGAATTCTCCTCTAAAGGGTGTTTCATGGCATCAAAAATGTTAAATTTTGCAACAATGTCACCAAATTCCATGGACATGGTTCCATCGTCAACATCAATTTTTGTTTTCTCCGTTTTCATGAATGGTTTGCCAAAAATGATGGGAGCTCTGGTTGTCTTAGTTTCTCCTTCCATGTCAAGAATGTAACAATCTGCACGAAAAATCAAATCGTTGACTTGAATAGTGACATCTTCCACTACGCCGGCGTGGCGAGCAATGCTCCTGTTCGCCAATTGAATGATTAAACATGTATGCCGCAAAGGACCAAGACAAAGGTTATTATAAATAGAAGTAGGCATAATATTAATGCCCGCTCCTAAATCAAGCATGTAATTATCAAATTTACTATCCCCGATGGTACAAGGAATAGTAAAATTTCCTGGATCCTTCTACTTTTGTGGCAAGACCGGAGTGAGGGCCGAAACATTTTGCTCGCTAACAGCCTTTTCAGGTGAAGGTTTGGGCTGAATAAAAGCATAAATATTTCTTCCCAAGTTGACTCTTTCACTTCCTTTCATCCTTCTCATGTTTGTACACAAATCTTTCAGAAACTTTGCAAACTTCGGAACCTGCTTAATTACGTCAAGAAGCGGAATATTTACCGCAACTTTTCTAAACATATCCAAGATCTGTCTCTCGCTTTGTCTCCCTCCTCAACCCCATTATTTTTTAGAAATCTATGCGGGAAGGGGATTGGTGGTACATACTCTTTTTCCTTATTTTTTTCAACCGCAACAAAAAAAGGTGAAGAAAGTTTAGATGAAACAGGTTCAAATGGAGAAGGTTCAGAAGTTACCTCAATTTTTTAGATTTTTCAGGGGCTACTTCTGCATCCTTTCCAAATCTCAAAGTAACTGCACTCACATTAGCATTAGGACCTTTCGGATTCACAACCGTTTGGGCTAGAAGTTTGTTCGATCCTTGGGCTTGCATGGTATTTATTTGAGTAGCAAGTTGTCCCATCTGTGTATGTAGGGTTTAAATGCTAAAATATGTCCTTTGTTGGAATTGGAGAATGTTGACAGCCATTTTCTTGACAAGTTCCTCTGAAGAAGGTGCAGGGGTGGTAGTTGGTGGAGTGTTTTCTTGTTGTGGAAGGGGTGCAACTAACTATTGTTGGGTGGGCTGCTGGTTTCCATATCGAAGTTTGGGATGGTTCCTCCAATTGGGATGGTATTTTTAGTGGACAGGTCAGGGGTGTTGTTGTACCTATTCTGGTTGTAAAGGTTGGCTGCATAGGCTTGAGGCAACTCAGTTTTCGACTCATCTTGCAAAATTGGACAAGAATCAGTCGGGTGCTCAGAAGAAATACAAATACAACACACAATTATTGTTTTATGTTTGGCTACTGCCTGTTGTTTGATTGAGGCAATTATCTCATCAATTTTGGTCTCTAAAGTTTTGTTGGAAGAAACCTGAATTTGTTTCATGCCCCTACTTTGAACAAAATTGTATTTAATGGTGAATTGTTGGGAATTAAGAGACATATTTTCAATAAGTGCTTTGGCAGCAACTAGAGTTTTACCAACGAGTGCTCCATCACTAGAAGCATCAAGAATGTTCCTATGCATCGGTAACAAACCCTCATAAAAGTACTGGATGAGAAGTTGCTCGGTAACCTGGTGTTGAGGGAAGTTCTATACCAAGTGTTTGAATCTCTCCCAATACTCAGTCAAAGACTCATTACTTTTTCTAATACCACAAATCTCCTTTCTTATCGTCGCAGCTCTGGAGGAAAGAAAGTATCTCTCCAGGAACACTTTTTTTAGAGCATTCCAACTTACGATTGAGTTTGGCTCAAGATAATATATCGAATCCTTTGATGCACCCTGCAATGAAAAAGGAAAATCTCAAATTTGATGTGATCTTCAGTGATCCCTTCTGGCTTCAATGGTGTAGAACACACCACCTGGAATTCTTTCAATGTTTGTGCGGATCTTCACCTGCAAGACCACTAAACTTGGGCAACAAGTGTATTAAACCCGATTTTAATTTAAAAGAAACGTCAACATCATCATATTCAATACACAGGCCATTATAATTCACATGAGGGGCAGCCAATTCCCTTAAGATTCTTTGGTCATTCATATCCAAAACAAATTTAGAATCCGAAGCAAACAAGTTATGCAAATGGTCGAATTCAGAATCAGACTCGATTATGGGTGGTGAACTAGTGGTAGCCTGGACTGCCCTACGTCGTGTATGCAAAGTTCTCTCTACTTCAGGATCAAAAATAGCAAGTTTAGAACAGGAAAACCTAGTAGCCAGAACTAATGCACAGCAATGCAGCAACAATTGTGATAATTCAAACAATGTCCCTAAATAGTCAAAAACAACCACAATGAAAGAAATCAATTAAAATAAGATCAGAAATATAAACTAACACCGAAATTAATCTAATGACTTAAAAATATAATTTTGAGAATTTTGAGAATTTTTTCGATTTTTTTCGACACTATGAAAACAGTAAATAAATCATAAAAAAAAAAAGAAAAAAGAGGAATTTGGCAATTTGAAACCAAAGGCTCGAAACAGATTTTCAGTCGGATGCAATTTTCAAAATAACCGATTTTTTATTTATTTTTAACTCTAACACGCGAATTTGGAAGAATCATAAAAAAACTAGGACCTAGACGCGATAACTCTAAACCTATGACTCTAAAAATAGTAAATAATGTCAAGAGTCCATGGGAATGACGCCATTTTGATCCGCTGCTGCACGCAGATCATAACGAGTGTTTGTAAAAATGTAATACAGCGATAGTGTAACTCGAATCGTCTCAGAAGGATTCTTGATTCTATTAACTAACTACAATAACGATTATTGGGGGTTCTAGGTTGAGGTTCGTATTGATCAAACGATCCTTCAATCATATTGATGCCATTGTTGAAACTACCCCTGTTTACTATAATCTGAATAATGCCTTCATCTAGCAAACGCTGAATATCTCTTTTCACAACATCACAAACACGATGATTTGTGCTACATACTGAGCATTCATTATATTGGTGCACCTCTTACCCTTCAATGAAATTGAACTTGGCATGCAAATTCACCAAATTAGCATTAATCTCGTTCACATCACATATTTTAGCTTCTCTAAGTGGACCATAGACAACATTTATTTCGACTTTAGGCTCATCCTTCAACCTGATAACCTAAATAAGGTTCTTGTCCATCATATCTTGAAGATCACTCTTTATCTTATCACAACCACGAGTATCCTCGCTGCACATGTTACATGCAACATGATCATGAGTGAAATAACCAAATTTACATAGAGCATCATGCATCGTCACATCATCTCCAATGATCGAATTCACATCATAAACCTTGATTTCTTCGTCAATCATATTTACAGCATTTCCATGTTTGGGCAACGGATTCCCTGGCACATTAGGACCCATGTCTTTAAAAGACAAAAGACCCGATCTGACCATCTTTTGCACTTTTGACTTCAATGAATAAAAATTCTCAATATTGTGCCCTAGAGCTCCTTGGTTGTATGCACAAGTATGATCAGCTTTGTAATACCATGGCAAAGGATTTGGAACAGCTGGAGGTGCCCTTGGTTGCACCAAGTGCCTCTGAATCAATGTTGCATTCAACTCTACATAAGCCATCGGAATCGGATCAAACGATTATCTCTTTGTGCATTACCCTTGTTGAGATGCTTTGTTATAAGGGATAGTAGTTGGAGTTGTAACAACAAGAGGTGTAACAACAACAACTTGTTGGTTCTGAGGACGTCTGTTAGGAGGTCTGGTTCTCATTTCCGGGACAACAACATTAACTTCATCTTTCTTTTTGGAGAATCCAAAAGATGGATTCTGAGCCTCACTCGATCCTTCTTATTTCGACAATCGTCCCTCTCGGACAACCTCTTCTAGATGGACTCCAATGCTCACCATTTTAGAAAAATCATTAAGCGTACTGGCCACCATCTTCCTGTATGAGAAATGACCCAAAGTCTTTAGGAAAACTTTGGTCATCTCTTGCACACTTAATGGAAGTATAACATGTGCAACAAACTCACGCCATCAATGAGCATACTCTTTGAAGGATTCTTTATCTTCTTGAACCATTGCCTTCAGCTGATCACGGTCAACGCCATGTACATATTGTAATTGTAATGCTTCTAAAAGTTTCACCCAAATCATTGAATGTATGGATGTCACTGATGTCTAGATTCATGTACCATCTCAAAGCTTCACCGGTTAAACTATATTGAAAGAAGTGAATGAGAAGACGCTAGTCTTCAGTGTGAGTGCAAATAAGTTATCCTAACAAACGAATTATCCACTGTATCGACTCCTAAGCTATCATCAATTCTTATAAAATTCCAATTCCCTATTAATCGGGTATGATCCTATTCGATTACAAAGACCATTGACAAGCGCAATAGAAATTATATGGTGAATGTTCCTGGATTCCCAATTAAGCAAACGAATAATAAACTATTACGAATTAAGCAAATGTGTTACACCCCAAATCTACCCGGTAATTATAATTAAAATTAGAGTTTCAAAATTTCTATAAACATGAGGCATTACATTATCAACTTGAAAACCAACAACATAATATCTTAACATAACATATACATAGCACTTAATAATTCATAGAACTTAAAACAATTTATTAGTCTTCAAAATACTTCAGCTTTATTTAGGAACTACACGGTGGATTCATAGCTTCCAAAAACATAACATCTTTTAAACAACTTAATTCAAAGGAAACAATTTCGCAAAGTAACAACACCAACAGTTCAACTGAAAACAACATAAAATCAAATAAGTGTTCACCCCCCCCAAAGTGCTACGTATCAGAGCGACGACATCGACAAGCTACTAAGTCTTTACTCCTCGTTACCTGCACGTTACCAGTATAAAGGCAACAACGAAACAAATAAAAGGGTGAGATATCTACCACTATAAACAAGTGTATGATAAATGATAAATAATATATTAGGATTAAATCATACAAAATTATCACCACACAGTTACAACATCATTAATCAATTCACTTCACAGTTACAACATCATTAATCAATTCAAATGAGACATAACAATGCATATAAAATTCATCGTTTTGCAACATAAATCACACAATTAAACCGAGATAATTTTTTACGAATCTAATCCCAACATACCATTCATCATAAACCCGGTTATAGAGTTAGAACCCCACCCCTTACCTGGATTCAATGGCAGTTCTACTTCTAACATTCGCCCCTTAATCCCAACTTTCTGATAATTCACTTAATCGTCTTAAATCAACTTATAAATCTATTAACGCTCCTTATAATTCTAATGATAAATCCAACTTCGTCTATATTCCAATAAATAAATCCTTAATAATTTTATTTAAATAAATAAATAATTTATGGGTTTTACAACTCTCCCCCACTTAGGATATTTTCGTCCTCGAAAATTTGTCCGACACATCCATCCTTAACTTTGTCTCTCCACCTAACCACAACCTACTACAATTAAAATCCAATGTACCCGCACAATTCTATTTCAACTCAATTCTCAGCGATCATAATAATCAATGAAGTTAGATCCACGAAAACATACCTGTAGTATCTCTGTCCGTTGGAGTTTCAACCAATGCGAACACCTTTGCACCATGCGCTTTCTTCGGCTTCTGACACTGAGTATTTATATGGCCTTCCTCACCACAATTGAAACAGACATCCGCCTTATGCCTACACTCAGGAGTTTCATGTCCAACCTTGCCGCAACGAAAACACCTCTTTACATCGGTAGCAGTGCACACATTACTCTTGTCACCAAGTTTCCCACACCTGAAACAAGTCACACTAGAAGGAGCGTCTCCCCCACTAGTTCTCTGGCCCTCAGAAACTTCCTGTTTTCCCTTACCAGCTGGAGCATCATACAACTTACCACGATTTTGATTCTTGCTCATTTTCTCATTTACTATCTTGTAATGAGCATTGTTATCCTCTTCAAAAATTCTAAAACTATCCACCAAGTTAGAGAAAACACGATTTTTCTGATATCTAATTGCCTTCTTGATCTCCGAGCGTAATCTATTCTCAAACTTGATGCACTTCAAAAATTCAGCAATTTCTGCGCTATAGTGCGGATAGAACTTATCCTACTCCACAAACCTTGCAAAGCATACTCTATAACCGACATATTTCCCTGCTTCAGCCCGAGGAATTCAATTTCTTCTTACCCCGAACATCTTCAGGATAATACTTCCTCAGAAACTCCCTGCGGAACACAACCTAAGTGATCTCTTCACCTATAACTTCCAACCTCTGACGCATTTCTAACCACTAATCCTCATCCTCGCCTACTAACATGTGAGTCCCATAACGAACCTTATGTGCTTGGGTGCAGTCCATCACACGGAAGATTCTTTCTATCTCCTTCAACTACTCCAAAGCTCCATCGGGACCATGCTTGCCCTTGAACACCGGCGGATTCTCTCTCTGTAAAGTATCCAAACTCTAGGATCCAGCATCCCCGCCAGCATCCGGGTCATTCTCCATAGCATGAGCCATTGCTTCCAAAGCAGCAGCAATCGCAGCATCGTTCCTCCCAGCTATCTCAACTTATAACTACAACACAAACATTAGTCAGAAAATAATTAACAATACTCGATTGTTAAAGACTCAACAACTTTGGTCGGACGGACCGACCTGCTCTGATACCATTATTATAACACCCCAAATCTACCCGACAATTATAATTAAGATCAGAGTTTCAAAATTTCCACAAACATGAGGCATTACATTATCAACTTGAAAACCAACAACATAATATCTTAACATAACAGGTACATAACACTTAATAATTCACAGAACTTAAAAGCATTTTTTTAATAACTACGCAGCGGATTCAAAGCTTCCAAAAACATAGCATCTTTTAAACAACTTAATTCAGAGGAAACAAATTCGCAAAGTGCAACACTAACAGTTCAACTGAGAAGAACATAAAATCAAATAAGCGTTCATTCCTCCCCGGAGTGCTACGTATCAGAGCGACGACATCGACAAGCTACTAAGTCTCTACTCCTCGTTACCTCCACGTTATAAAAATAAAGGCAACGACGAAACAAATAAAGGGTTGAGATATATACCAATATAAACAAGTGTGTGATGAATAATATATTAGGATTAAATCATACAAAATTATCACCACACAGTTACAACATCATTAATCAATTCACTTCACAATTACAACATCATTAATCAATTCAAATGAGACACAACAATGCATATAAAATTCATCATTTTGCAACATAAATCACACAATTAAACCGAGATAATTTTCTATGAATCTGATCCCCACATACCATTCATCATAAACTAAGTTATAGAGTCAGAACCCCACCCCTTACCTGGATTCAATGGCAGTTCAACTCCTAACGTTCGCCCCTTAATTTCTGGTCGAGTTCTGATTTGGCTTTCCGGTTGTAATTTCCTTTCGGCTGCTAATTCCCAAAACTTATTCCTCTTCCACGCACTGTCTCTTTTTCATTCTTCTGTTCTAACCCTAATCCTTCTTATTTTTCTTTATATATATTAATCCAACTTACCCAATAATAATAATAATAATAATAATAAAATAATAATATTGCTATTATTTTTCTTGGCTTACTTTTCACACCTCCTTTCTACTGCTTCTAACACCAACTAAATAACTCTATTAATTCCACACTTATTTCCAATATTATTTCAATAATATTCTACAACAAAATGAATTCATTACTAATTAATCTCAACTATCCGATAATTCACTTAATCGTCTTAAATCAACTTATAAATCTATTAACGCTCCTTATAATTCTACTGATAAATCCAACTTTGGTTGTATTCCAATAAATAAATCCTTAATAATTTTATTTAAATAAATAATTTTCGGGTGTTACAAAACGCAACTTGATCGATCGTCATAATGTGAAAGCTACCTTAACACAAAATTGATTCAGGATCAATCAACTATTGAATTCAAGAGTTCTTTCATATAGTCACAATCAAATTAAGCAAATAATTGAAATTTTAGAAAGAATTCGACAGAAACAAATTAGTATGGAAATATATAAAAAACCTCAAAGTAGAATTCGAATACAGTAGATCGGTTCTTCGGAATTAGTTCCTCTTGATTCGTTCGAAAGCCAAAATATTTTCAATCATGAATAGTGTTAGTTAATAGAATCAAGATTCCTTGTGAGACTATTCGAGTTACACTGTCGCAATATTACGTTTTTACAAACACTCATTTTGATCCGCGCGCAATAGCAAATCAAATTTTGATTACAAAGACCGTTGACAAGCGCAATAAAAATTATACGGTGAATGTTCCTCAATTCTGGATAAAGCAAACTGATAATAAACTATTGTGAAATAAGCAAACGCAACTTGATCAATTATGATAATGTAAAAGCTACCTTAACACGAAATTGATTCAGGATCAATCAACTATCGAATTCAAGAATTCTTTCATATAGTCACAATCAAATTAAGCAAATAATTGAAATTATAGAAAGAATTCAACAGAAATAAATTGATATGGAATTATATAAAAAATCTCAAAGTAGAATTCGAATATAGTAGATCGGTTCTTCGGAATTAGTTCCTCATGATTCGTCTGAAAGCTATAATATTTTCAATCTTGAATAGTGTAACCCCCATGAACAGTAGCGACTTAGGTATATGGAAAACAAGGAATTCGATTTACAACCCAACTGGGTCAAAAACATAACACAAGCCCAAAACTAACGACCCAAAACTAAAATAAAAATAATGTTGCAACTACAGTGGATTTTCAGGCCCTTCTAAATCCTAATTAGCTTCTGACTTCTTCATGAAAGTCGTAGATCTTTCTCTTAGCTTTCCAGCGCATATTCACACGCCTCGATCCGATACTCCTAGCTCCAGTTATGAACTTATTCACGCAGACTGCTAATGTTGAAAATAAAATGCAAAAAACAAATAAGTGCAAAAATAAAATAAATTATAAAAACACATTAAAAAGGAAAAATAACCAAACTAAAACATGGAAATGCATAAGTATAAATATAGAGGAATGTGCATCTTAATGTACTGATCAGTGGACATCCTTCTCAAATACATCATCAAATGGTCACGAGGACAAGAATTGCCCTTGTACTTCTCAAACTCTAGAACTTTGAATTTAGCAGGCACTTTCACATTGGTAATTAAGCACAGATCATTGACATTGTCACCATAAAGCTCTTTCCATTTGAGAGCTTTCAACTCTTTCTGCATCTTGTCAAACTGTTCCTGGAAACCATCCATTCGATCATAGAAGTCTAAGCTTTCACTTCGAGGAGGGAATGGATTTTCAAATTCTTTGTTGAAAACATGAGTACATGAACCACATGAGGTTCGGAAACAACCACTGGTTGGACCAAGGAGGTCACTTGAGCAGCAAGTTTGTAACCTTCATGAATGAAATTCTATTGCAATCCCCAAGGATAACTAGGAGTCATACGGTGTTGGACGGTAGAAACCACTGGCACAACAGAAACATGAGCATCTTGAATCTCAGAGATAACAATTGTCAGTTGAGGTGGAATGATACGAGGAGAAGGTAGAGGAGGTAGTGGCTGATTCTGAGCAGCTAGCAATTGTTCCACCATATCAGTCAAATTGGACATACAGGTCCTCAGGGAGATAACCTCTTCCCGCAGCTCGCGATTCTCTTGCTCTATATTTTCCATCTTCTTCTTGGAGTTGGCTCGAGTGTTATACCAATGCAACATCTTGAAGACTGAACGAAGCAGAGAAATGGATAAGACACCTGGGAGAGTTTGAAAATGCAAGAATGTGTGTGTCATGATGCATGACATGCAATGCATATGATTAGTTTATTATTTCTTCTTTTTTTTATTTTTATTATTCAAGAAACTTAATATAAGACAATTTAATTTGCAAATATCAAAGTATAACACAATTAAAATGCTGGAGTAAACTCATATCATTGATAAAATATTTTGAGGATTACAACTCTTCAATACAAGTTTAAATCATCCCAAGTACAAGAGAGAAATCAAAATAAAACTACAAGTCCTAAAGAATCAAATCAGTAGATGACCCATGTTTAGACAAACGCTTCCTCTTAAGCTTCATAATCTCTTCCTTCAGTTGCTCGTTCTCCAATACGTACCTATTGACATAACCTTTCCAAGCACCAGACTCGGGAGAAGTATGAGAATGAACAGGAGCACTAAGAATTTGGTGAACACTGGAAGAAAGTAAATCCTCTTGCTTCTCCATCATCATTACAACATGACTTTCTAAATCTCAATCAAATCATCCTTTTCTTTCAACTCTACTGCATGAGACATCTTCGAGGTATGATACTTGTTCTTCTAAGCTTTATTCTCTTGTTGCATCCTAACCAAAGCAAGTTGAAGATCCTCTATGTCATTTGAACCATGATTAGTATCTACGAACAAATTAGCAAGAAGCTCCTCACGAGAATATGGAATCTTCAACTCAATAGCTCTTGCTTGAACCCATAGAAGATAAGGCTCCAAAGAAACAGCTCCTCTCTTCCCTAGATTCTCTTTACCTTTCCTATGAATATGACTCCAAGCTTTCTCTATATCCTTCCTAGTTGAACTGTGGTCTTCACCCTCTTAAAGAAAGAAGCCACTCACATGTATACTCTTTGGTTTATCCCTTATTGGATAACCAAGTTGAAGACGCGCAAGAACATGATTGTAGCTAATAAACCCTTTGTACCAAGAAGAGGCACATTAGGAAAGCTACCACAACTGTCGATAATATCTACATCATAATAAACTTGACGATACCACACAATAACAGAATGAGTGAGAGCTATGATCTTCAGCGCCCAACAAGGTTCCCTTCTAGGACTCCAAAAAGCATCAGTTATAGGCAAGTGAGAAACAAACCAACGGTATAGGAATGGCGTACAATAGATAATCTCTCCTTATCGACGGAAGTTTCGAAGGTGAATAGAATAATAAGTCTCAGAACAAACCATAGTCAAGAAAGGAAAATATGACTTCAAAAGCCTTCATACTCTTCTTATAAACAAAATAACGAGCCTTGTTCAAAAGAAATGCAATCGGTAATTCTCTAAAACACCCCTTGGTAGTCATATTGTCTTTAATCTCGGACCTCTTGAGATGGGTAATAACAGCAATCTCATGAGACTTAGGCTCCTCCTCCAAACAAGTAAATAGAACAACACTAGTAATAGGTCGACCAAATAGATAAGCATACTCCTCCAAGGTATGAACTAACTGATAGTCAAGAAAAGTGAAGCAATGGTATAACGGATCATAGAACTGAACCAAGGTGAAAAGCAAACCATCCTTCATCTTCGTCTTCATCAAAGATATAATAGTCCCATACTTCTTCTGGGAATCCTCTGGACTCTTAATCTCATCAATCAAGCTCAGTAGTCCCTCAATCTTAGGTTCCTTGAAATTATATTTATGAGTCCTCCTCTATCCATAATCCATGGTCAAAGTATACCCGAGATATTTGCAAAGGTCAATTTTAAGTTCCTTGAACAACTGTCTGAAAAAGATGTGTATGGGTGCATGAATGCATAATGCAACAATCACACACAAAGATCACAAACATGGGGGTCCATAGGTTCGACGTCACGAGCATGGAGTCAAAAGGTACTACCCACAAGGTATTCTAAGCTTTGTGACCTGTAGATCAAGGTTTTAAAGAAATCCCCAGAGTTATCATTCCTCTATCCAATACTACCAACTTCCCGATGTACCCGGTAATTAGTAATTTCTTCAGATGAAACTCGTTTGAGTGCAGTATCGCGTAGCAACTACTTTTGGATAACTCCATAATAGTCCCTACACTACCCCTAAAAATGCCAAGATGGGTTAAGGGTTCTACGGCTTTTCAGCTTCAGGGACTCTCAGGTCGAAAGCAGTTGTGTCTTCTTGATCGCTCGTTAAACAAAATACCACAATCAAGGAGGTCTCCACTTGCTGGGGGATCTCATGTCACCTTCTTCGGGATTACTCCCTAAAATTTACCATGACTATATTGAAACCACCCGGCTGAACTTCCGATTGATAGGGGTGTATCAATGGAGTCCCCATCGAACGTCTTTTATCTTACTACGGAGTAAGAAAAACATCGAGTAAACTTGAAGGGAGAAATCGTGGTCCTTCGACCGAGAGATCGAGAGAATCTAGGTAAGGGAGTTAGTTACGCAAGGGGAAGGGATTAGCACCCCACACGCCCGTAGTACTCTACGGTATCCACTTCTATTTTCTAGCTAAGGGTGTGTTATATATCTATGCTCAAACGCTACAATGCATGCAAAAGAAATTGAAAAAATAAAGAAACCACGGGGAAAAGAAGGAAATATTTACAAGTTGTGCTCGATCGAGCCCCGTGACAAGATGCCTATGTATTCCCTCGTGCAATGGGAAAGTCAGAGCGCCATAGTTGGCTCACTTGTTTTGGTGGGTTTGTGTTTTTTACTTGTGAGAAAGGTCTTAAACATAGAAGAAAAGCGCACAAAGGCAAAAAAAGTTTGTCTTGGTTGGTTGCTTTTACCTTGAAAAAGGAGTTCAAACCATTATTAAGTGTTTTGTTTTAAAAAGAGAAAATAAAGCAAGTTTTAATTTTAATTACATGAAAGGATGCAAAAAGAAACTAGCAAAACAAAAGGGAGACTAACTAATACTAGCCCTAATGTTATCATGCAAAGATTGGAACTATAGTCGATGATGTAAGGGAATATCTACCTATGTCAACATGCAAAAGATGTAAATCCTAATGTCTAGGCTCGAGAATCTATCCTAACCGAGCAACCCTAAGGGAAAGCTATCTTATATCCTTCTTGGTTGTAGAACAAAGGGATGCAAGGGGATGAAGTAATCAAGTGCTTTGGCAAAAGCATACAAGCAATGTAATGCGCAAACAAATGTCAAACAATTGTAGGCATATCCCAAAGAGCAAATGATGCGAGTTAAGTAGTAAATGTGAACCTCAAGAATGAGTGGAGAGTCGGAATAGGGAACTCTGGCCACTTTTGTAATCGACTCGATAGGAATAGTAACACGATTCGCATGCACCAAATAGGACAGGGACTAGAACTGCGGGGGACGACTGTCGACCCTTTCTGCTTTCCCATATATTAATGAATCAATAGCAGGAAATATAAAAAGCGGTACTTTGATTGGTGGTGCCAAGTTGGGTGTCCTGACCACTTCTGACCTATGCAAGCACAATTGTAAACACACAATGAAGAGTGCCTCCCTATGCATGAAAGAAGATTTTAAACAAACCAAACACAATTAGCAAACAGAAGCGCCCTAAACGGGTCTTTAAATAAACCAGAGGGGTTCCTGAACATGCTCCAACTACGGAAGCCCCTTCATGCATCTTTATTCCTACTTCTCATGGCAAAAGAAAGCTGTAAAGACGTACTTCTCATGATATCTAGGAAAGCTATAAGAGAATGCGATAAATGGTGTAGAAACTATCAAACGGATATAGAATCTGAAGTGCACTGCAAGCTAATGAAATAATCTGGAAAACTTCAAGTACTGCATCCACGAAATAAGAGTAAACCGGTGAGAAGAACTCAAGGTATCAAAAGAAGCAGAATGCGTGTTTAGACGCTTCCGAAGCAATAACACCTGCAAGAGAACCAAGTAAGCATACAATAGAATGTATGCGTATGCGCACAATCAAAGGAACATGTGTATACACATTCCATTCAAGATACACCTACAAGAAGGGAGTCAGACCCGAAAAGCAAGAAAAAGGGATGTATACGTGGGTATAAAAACGTGAAACATCAAAGAATTGTGTCATATGTATTTACAACACAAGCTCCTGCATTAAATACATCTCAAGCAATGGTTATGAATATTAGAACACATGCTATTTGCATTTGGAATTGAGAAAGAAAAGAAAATTCAGTTCCAGGTCGCGCTAAGCCTGGTATTCGGCGCTAAGCGCGACCCAAACATAAAGTTTGGCGCTAAGCCTGCTCCTGGCGGCGCTAACTGTGACCTGTAATACAAAAGTCAGTGAGTTTAACGCTTAGCACGCTTCTAGTGGTGCTAAGCGCGACCTATAACCTACAGAATTTTCTGGTTTGTGTTCGAATCACATATCCATGATGTTCTCAATGCCAAAAGTTAGTCCATGCAGTCAAGCAACAGTTCTAATGTTCATAGCTGAAAATCAAATGCATGAACATATGAGGAATTTAAGTTAAAGCAACAATTCTAATGTTCATAGATGAAAATTAAATGCATGAACATGTGAGGAATGCAAGTTACAGCAACAATTCCAATGTTCATAGATGAAAATCAAATGCATGAACATATGAGGAATGCAAGTTAAAGCAATAATTTCAATGTTCATAGATGAAAATCAAATGCATGAACATGTGAAGAATTCAAGTTAAAGCAACAATTCCAATGTTCTTAGATGAAGATCAAATGCATGAAAATGTGAGGAATGCAAGTTGAATAAAAAATTCTAATGTCCATGTGCTAAGACCAATGCATGATGATGATAAGAGCGGAAGTTGAATCAACAATTCTAATGCCCATATGCAAAATTATATATGAACATGTTAAGAATGCAAGTTGTATCAATAATTATAATGCTCATATGCAAAATTATGTATGAACATGTTAAGAATGCAAGTTAAATCAACAATTCTAATGCTCATATTCAAAACTATGTATGAACATGTTAAGAATGCAAGTTGTATCAACAATTATAATGCTCATATGCAAAATTATGTATGAACATATTAAGAATCCAAGTTGAAGCAACAATTCTAATGCTCATATGAAAAATTATGTATGAACATGTTAAGAATGAAAGTTGTATCAAGAATTCTAATGCTCATATGCAAAATTATGTATGAACATGTTACGAATGCAAGTTAAAATAACAATTCTAATATTCATGTGATGAGATCAATGCAAGCAAGTCATGATATAAAGAAGTATTGAAAGCTTATGTCAAGTCGAAGTTGTACATTAACCCAAACACTTGAAATGCATATGCATGGATTATGAGCAATGCACAATATACCTAATGATCAAGATGCCTCAAATTGTCATAAATAAATGCAATTCAATCAAACTAAATGCTCTTTAATGCATGAGCATATGATAGATGATGCAAGATGCACAAATTTGTGGCCTATATGCAAGGAAAACACAAATGCACAAGTGTAAGTGTGTGGTATGTACAAAATTCCTCACACAGGCACAAATAACGTTGCAAAATCCAATTCAAGTAAAAGAATTCAAGAATGAAAGTTCAAAAATCAGAATCTACATGGAACTTGCAAGCAATTTCAGTATTCAATTTCAAGAAAAGCTAAAAGTCAATAATAGCTTAAAATAAGTGCTTAATTAAACTAAACACTTACTTGAACTTGAAGTTTGAATCAAATTGAAGAGGAACTCCTTGTGCTCTTCAAAGAAAATACCAAATCAGCACCGAATTGATGATAATCCTTGAAATCAACCTTGAATTCTTGAAGAAAACTTGAAGTCTTCAATGGAGAATTGAAGAAGATGAAGAAGAAATGCTTGAATCTTGAAATTAAAGAGAAATCAAGAGGAAACAGTTCCTTCAATGTCATATTCGAGCAGAAGAAGGAGAATAGGAGCAAGATCCTATGAAGAGCCGGCTGAAATGAGAATATAAGAAATCGCAGGGTGCGCTTAACACGATGAGGCGCGCGTAGCGCGGTCTGTGGTGATGACAGTTGTCAGGCAGAGGTCCGGTGGCGACCTGTGGTGGTTGCTTGGAGGGAAAGTTAAAGTTTGAAATTTGTTCTTGAATTTTGCTTTTGATTTGAGAGAAAATTAGAAGGTGATTGGTGGTGAAAATTAAGAAAATGATTGTGTTGTTATGATTTGTGAAGGCAAAAATATTTTTATAGTTTTAGGAATTGGGTCTAAGAGTGCCTTAGATCTATAATCAAGCGTAAATCATGATTATCCAAATAATTTTCGTAGTTAATCCAAAACAGTCAAATCCGTGTGGAATATGAAGTCGGAATGTAAACAAAAAGTGTCCGGAATGCAGTTTTGCAGCTAGAATCAAACTTTCGACTCGATCGGGTGAACGTTTAGGGAGATGCGAATTTTTGAAGTATCAGCAAAGTTTTCAAGCTACTGACACATGCAGAGTTTGATTTGCGTTCTTCGGAGAAAATTCCTCGAAAGGGATCTTCTGATCAAAATTTGCAAGTGAGTGTTTCATAGACAAATGAAATTAACTAAATTTGTGAACTTTTGGCACTGGTCCCAACTCATTTTGATAAAAATCGAGCGAGATATGATTTTTCTAACTTCGCGTATCAGATGAAAATTGTTTGGTTCACCTCAAAATCAACTCCAAAGAATAAAATTCTAGTATTTATTGGTGAGAAATCAGCTCTTGAGTTTCATATGGAAGTTGTAGAGGGCTTTGATACGGAATTTTAGAAATCGACCCCGCTCAGTTTCGAGTTTCCAGCTAAGAGATAGAGACTATTTAGTGGGCAGAATGCAAGGTTCAACACTAAAATTCAGTTTAATCCACTGGAGAAATCAATTTCTTTGTGGACCTTCCTCACACAATTTGCTTCCGGCCTTCAAACGAAAGTTGTAGATAATATTGAGAGGGAATATTCGGTCAAAAATCATCTGAAAATACCCGACGAGCCGAGAGATACGCCTTCTGGAGTGCCAGAAACACGCCGAAAACCCAAAATTCACTTTATTGAGAAATAAGCAAATAAATTCTTTTTTGTTTGGCGAAACGGCCTCCAAAATGATCTGAAATAACCGAAATGTGCCATTTTCATCAATTGGGATACCTTGAACCTGGTAACCTCATGATCAATGTTATGTATGCAACTACATGTATGTTTATGCAATCGAATTATAAGCCAGAAACACGGGAAAGAAGAGGGTAAATTTTGGGGTACAACAACTGCCACTATTCAATAATCCTCAAGCTTGGGAGAAAGGTTGGCGTCTGCCTTTCGAGCGATAAGGTGTGAGGTGATTGAATACCAAAATGGGCTCTAAAATTTACACTCTGAATCCCAAAAGCTGTATCAAGAAATAAGTATGGACTTTTAAAATTCCAATGAGCCTCACTGGAGAAAAGAACATGTTGCGCCTGGGCTTAACTGGGTCACAACAAGATAGAGCACATAGTAAATGTTGAATTCTGTGAAGACAGGTACAGGTGTAATCCTGACCTAAAAAGAAAAATCGACCTCTACCCAATTTGATCCACAATGCCAGGGGAGAGCCGACATGCAAGCGGAAGCAAATACTAGATACGTTGACTAGACTAATCACATTACGCCAGAAAATAACCGGATGGTCGTGATGCAAAGACCTGGAAACTTCGATTAGGATTTACAAAGGAGAGAAATAAGTGTATTCTTGTTCTCAAAAGATGACCCACAATGCCAGGTGAAAGCTGACATGCTAGTGGAAGCAAAGACTAGATACACTGACCAGACTAACCACATTACGCTAGGGAATAACTAGACGGGTTTGTGATGCGAAGGATAGAAAGTGTCGATTAGAATTTACCGACTAAGAACACTATACTTTGAGAAGAGAAACAAGTGTATTCTTTTTCCCGAAAAGGTATAGGGGAAGAACCTATCCTAAGAAACGTTGCACCAGGAATGTACTGGAAGTTTCAACGAAGATGAAGAAGACTGGAAATGTTGACCAGACTCCATACATAACACAGTGTAATCTGTATCATGCGTATAGGAGAGAGCGTAATACTCAGACCTCTTCAAGAATTGGTAGCGAATCAACTCTTGTGCGGAAAGGAGAAAACAAGTGTAGGGCTTGCTTTCAATGCTGAAGACGTGTTGCACCAAGATAAGAGCTGGAAGTTTCAACACCAAAAGGAGATAATGGACATATTGCGCCAGTAAAATCTGGGACACAACGGATTCCAAAAGGTGATGCCACACATCGAAGAAATTATCCTTGCTGGGATTTTAGAGAGACACAAGAATACCACTGGGGACAAAAGTTTATTATTCCTGGCTTATAACTCTATGAGATGCATGAATTTCCTAAGAAATAATGCAGATGCGATGATGCATGTTTGTAAAACAATATAAAAGCGAGCAACCAGTGAGCGCAGGTCACCGAACCATCAGGTTCAAGTCGGGAAGCTCTACTCGGAAAAGCATTGGCAAGCAACCAAAGATACGACCAATTGATGATTCAAAAGAAGATCACTTGGGGAAATCATTTGTCGTCAGGCAAACATGTTGGGGAGATGATATCATGGGAAACTTGTCTGCTGGACAAAGATCTGCTGGGGAATAAAAGGGGATATTTGAAGAAGAGCTTCCATCGTTACCCATCATGACTCTGGCCGGGGGTGAAAATAATGTGCCGACTCACTAGGAATATAGGAAGAGATGTGATTCCACTCCTACTAGGGAAGAACCAGAATAGACTAGCACTCACACATTGGGAATATCAGGAAATGTGAACCCACTGGGGATGAACATCCACGATCAATGGTTCAAATACTGTCTCCACAGGGGATAAAAGAATGCAAACTTCTATCAAAGCACATTTGAGATTTTGATGAATAAACATTGGGGAACTCCAGTTGAGATAGACACCGATGACCTGCACTGGGGATCTGAAGATAAACGCCGTTAGGGATGATGAGAAGACACCCATCAATGATCCTTGGCATAGAGCACTGGTTGATGTCACCGATCCAACGGGGATACCTGGAAAACTTCTGGAGACCATTTTTATCTAGGAACGGACTCACCAGGGAAGACTTCAGTTGGCCTCCAACTTAGTGCATATGGACAATTGCAAACACGGAAGAGTTCCTGCAACACAGTGTTAGTGGAGTGCCCCTGACATGATGCGACAAATCTGCCTGCCATCCAGGTCACTCTAGTTTCGGAATAATATTCAAAAAATTTTGATCATGGTAAAACCAACAATGTTTATATGTGCAAAATTTTACCACAAAACTTTGAACGTCTTTCGCAAACAAATCAGTAAACGCAAGAAATTAATTGACAAGCAAAAACTCATTTTATTAATTGGAAGCAGGCCTGTAAATAGGCAAGTACAATAGGAGGCTATTCCTAAAATGAGGCAATTGTAAAAGCAAAATAAGAGGAAAACTAAAACGCATGGCAATGCGACAATGGATCCTCATCGGGTTTCAACCCTGCTATCACTTTTATAACTCCAACTATCTCATCACTTTGCTTTTCCCGAAAAAGGTGATTGGATTGATCACTGCCCTTCGGAATAGCTTGAGATGTTGCCACAACGTGCGACCGTTGATCCGATGCGGGACGTAGTTGTTCGCGTTAAAAAGTGACGCGCTAGGGAATCGAATATGAATTCAGATTCTCTGGCCCAAAACGATTTACTCTTTTGATTTGTTTATAAAGATGCCGCGAGCATCAAGCTTTATTATTTTCAACACAAGAAAAGATGATTTAATGATTATGAAAAAGGGGAAAGCTGTTAATACCCTCAATTGATTTTGATATGCGTAACGACTAGCACAAACTAGACGTAACGCATTGGGGAGTATTCTGGGTAAGGGGGTTTGTTATATAAAGGGAATAGATGGAGCACCCTAAATATATATAGTTATCTATAGCTTTATATATGAATATGTTTGATATGTTTGTGTGTTTTAATTGCTATTTCTATGAATGGGAAAGTTTCTCCTTTGGATTTTAAGAAGGATAGATTATGTGGGATCCTAGTGTTTGTTATTATTGTGCTCGCAAAGATCTTTGATCTTCTCGATACATATCCCTTAATGGGAATCGAGCATTTGTAGCTCGGATCTGCAGGATCTATGGTTTGTTTGGTCCGAGTGAGAAAGAAATTTGCTCGGCAAGGATGAGACCTTGTGCCTACGTAATTCTCAAAAGGATGTTGAGAAAGTCGAGCAATCGTAGTTCCCACTTATGCTAGTGGAAAGCAACGGGATGTTAGTAAGAGACAAAGACAAATGTCATCTTAATGAAAAATGTATCTAATCTATTTCATCACATACATTTTGAAAAGTTTGAATCTTTCGTCGTAAGTTATATGTGTTTTGCTTGAGTGTACAAGCGTTACCACTTACATGTTTAAGAAAGATGTTTGAAAAAGATGATTGAATCTTTTAATTGTAAGCATTGGGTGTTTTGCTTGAGTGTACAAGCGTTACCACTTACGATTTAGAGATGTTTTTGTTTGAAAAGAGTTTGAAAAGTTTTTGATTGTATGTGATGTGATAGATGAGATACTTCTTCCATAGAGATGATAAATGTCTAAATCTCGAGGAGAAATTGATTGGATTAGAGGGATGCTTTTAAGAAGCCCGTGGGTCCTTGTATTGTAAGCCCAAGAGGAGGCATTCTGAGGGTCATCGAGGGTCCTTGTACGAAGCTCAAGAGGAAGCTATAGGGTATGGCTGGCTTTGGCTTTAAAAGGGATTTCACCGGGAAACCATCCTTTTGAAATTAAGAGCAATTTCACCGGGAAATTATACTCTCTGGGTTCTATTCTAGCGCGGGTGATTCTTTGTATTGGAAGCCCAATAGGAGGCTGTTAAGAGATTTCCTGGTCTCTTTCTTTGTTTGATGCCCAAGAGAAGGCTAAACTCAATGAGGAGTTCTTTTGAACGAAGCCCAAGAGGAGGCTGACTCAACAGGGGAGTGTTGTCTTATATGAAGCCTAAGCGGAGGCTAAACTCAGATGAATGAGTTTTCTTATATGAAGCCTAAGAGGAGGCTGAACTCAGATGAAATGAGTTACCTTGTACAAAGCCCAAGAGGAGGCTAACTCTGTAGGGATGAGTTATCTTGTATAAAGCCCAAGAGAAGGCTAAACTGTGGGGAACCTATTGGTTAGACTAGTTATTATGTTATAACTAGACAGTTGTATAAACAAGTGTGTGTGTGTGATATGTATTCACAAGAGTTTATGAAGGAAATATAAACATATGCATGATGTTTATTTACAAGGAAATATGAAGGAAAAATAAACAAGTGTGAAACGAACGTTTAAAACGAGCGCAACTTGATTATTTACAAGTTTGATTGTGTACAAGGAAGTAAATATGTACACGAACGAGTATTTATGTACAGGAGTTGTGGATGTACATAGGTGGGTTGGGACTTACACCATGAGGGTGGCCCATTGGTTTAAAAGCATTTTCACCGGGAATAATGCTTCTTTCAATACCAATGGTATTCAATGTATATACAGACGAAACGGAAACAAACGATCGAAGTTTGTTTGAGTATTTACAGAGGTATCTGTATTATTTACAGGTAAAAATTTGTATGTATATGAAAATAATTTGATATGTACAAGGAAAATATGTATGTACATAAAGAATGTTGGGACTTACACCGTAAGGGAGGCCCATGATCGGTTAAGAAATTCGAGAGAAAACGAATTCGGTTTTATCGTTTAAATCGGATCGATCATGGAAAAGATGTAAGTTTTGATGAAAAGTTTTGAAGAATTTTTTTGAAAGGGTTTTTGAAATGTGAAGTTCATTTATAAGAAGCTTTGAAAAGAATCGGGCTTCGAAAGTAAGAAAAAAATCACCTTTAAAGGTGTTTTGAAAAGTACTCAAAAGTACCGTTTTCGGCTCGATCAAAATATAATCGGATGAAAGTTTTTTCTGAAAATTTTTGCACTATCATAAAATAGATACATTAATTGACAAGTGTACAAAAAATCACCTCAAAATGAGTAGTTTTGATTGGGTTTTGAAGAAGTCAAAGTTTGAAACAATATGAAGAGAAAACAAAAGTTTATAAAATGGTCCCAAGGCTACTCAACCCGGACCATTGGGCAAGGCGTGCAAGAGAGTTTTAAGAGTGAGCTGGCAACCATGATACATCCATTAACTTATGCCAATTCAGTTAAATATATTATAAACTCTTATTTTAAATTTGAAAACACGCGCGAACTCCATCTTCGTCTTCCTCAATCCTTCAACCAGCCATGGATTTCTTGTTTCTCAATGAAAACGAATGATGTAAACATCAAGCTTGCACGAATTTTAACAAGGAATATGATGGTAGTGGTTAATTCCATTTATTTTCAGTTAAACATGATTAAATTTCTAGAAAACGTGAAGAACCCTAAAACTGAAAAATCTAATTGAAATCGTGTATGGTTGATGTATTGTTCAATTGATTGAGGGTTAATGATCGTGGATGGTGCAGAAACGAAACGGCCAAGAGTTTTTTTCAAGTGAATCAAGAAATCACAGAGTTCGAAGTTGGTGTTATTACCTGTTGAAGCTGGAATCAAATTCAGTGTTTGAGCGTTTCCAGTTGAGTTTTTGTGATTGCTTGAGCACCAACGGACCTTATGGAAGGTGTGAGGATGGTCTGCTCATCATGAACTTGTCTGGATCATTCTACCCAAGTCGACCTGTAGTTGGTTCAAACTGAAACTTGAAATCATGGTTAGAGGTGTTACAGTTTGTTGTTAAGGGTTTGCATCATCTCTATGATGTATGTTGATGATGTTTGGATGATTAGAACTCAAGTTGCTCGAGCCAAACTATGAATTTGAAGTTTAAGGCAGTTTTGTATAAGCTTGAAAGTATGAAATGCAAATCTATTTTTTTGTGTTTCTTGTGTTGATTTTATGCTTCAAACAAGTTCCATATGGATATTAAAACATGTTAGACACCAAATTGGTCAAGATTATTCATTAGTTTTCAAAATCACAAGATTTCTCAAAATTCACTATGTTTCTTGATTTTTAAGAAAGAAGAGAGAAAGCATGTCTTTGCATTACTTTGGTGTAGTTTGGATTGGCAAATAAGACCTCTATTTATAGGCCATGAGTTCTGAAAAATAAGTGAGAAAGTTTGGCCTTGGTAATTTCAACTTGCCTTAGAGGGCAAGGAAGTCATTTTTGCATTAAATGCAAAAGGAAACTTCCTTTTAACCATGGTTAGTTCTTATCTTGATCCTATCTCTTAACAATTAATCTCCCCTTGATATTTATCAGCTCTAATCCTCAATTGGCAAGGTGGCATGCTTCTAGAAAGAAAGAAACTCAAAATGACCTATAATTTCAAAGTTTGTACTTGAAAATTATGGATTTTGGAGCTCTAAGTTTCAAATTCAAAAGTATGGCTAGACTCCATGGATTTGAGAGTTCTTGGAAATTTTGGAAAGCTTGTTTCAAAGGCTACAACTTTCATGTTTTGAGTTTTTTCCAATTCAAAGTGGAACTATGTGAAAAAATGCCATGAAGTTTCGAAAAAGTACAAAATTTTAACACTTGAAAAATTTTCTAAGTGTTGAAAATTTTGACTTTTTGTTGACTTTTCCAAATTTCTTGTTTTTTTATGATCATGATGGATCATTTGAAGTATTTTGATGATTGAAAAAGTTTTGTTTTGAAAAAGTTGACCAAAAGTCAAAGTTTGACTTTTCTATGCAGGTGAAATTTCATCAGATGTTTCAGAAATTGACTGATGAATCCTGTGAGCTTCTGTGATGTTTTGAATCCATAAATTAGGTCAACATGTTGTATCTAAGATATGAAGATCAATATCTAATCAAAAAATTCATTCATTGATCAGAAAATCAGAGATTGCACATCCTCGATGAAAACCCTAATTGGTCGATCCTTGATAGATCAATGAGAGAAGTTGGATATCTGAAGATCAGAGGTTGATGATTTGATCAAGATAGAACAAATGAAGTGTAGGAAACTCAAACCCTAATTGGTTGCCTCTTGAATCAGATGAAAAATTGATGAAAACCCTAATTTTGACCTGTAGAAGCTACACCGGATTAATTCTGTTCTGAACTGTTAGTGATGCAATGATGCAAATGTAAGGTGGTATATTAGGTCAAAAATTGGGGTATGACAGTAGTCGCTGGCCTTTATTTCTTTCTCAACTAAGCAATTCTATGCATAGTATTTCTTGACTATTTCCGCGTTCACGGGTAGTGGAAAATATTCTCCGTCCATTGATGCGAGCATCATGGCATCACCTGAGAAAACTTTCTTTACGACAAAGGGCCCTTCGTAATTCGGCGTCCACTTACCTCGAGGATCACCCTGAGGAAGAATTATCCCCTTTAGCATGAGATCATCAGGCTCGTAATTTTGAGGTCGCACCCTTTTGTCATATGCTTTCTTCATCCTCTGCTGATAAACTTGTCTGTGACCGACAACTGCCAAATGTTTCTCGTCGATGAGGCATAATTGGTCTAAGCGGTTATGCACCCACTCATCTTCATCACACTCTGCATCTTTCATGATTCTTAATGAAGGGATCTGAACTTCGATTGGAAGCACTGCTTCCATGCCATAAACGAGAGAAAATGGGGTTGCCCCAATTGACGTGCGAGCGGTAGTCTTGTAACCATGCAAAGAAAAAGGAAACATCCCATGCTAATCTCGATAGGTTACTACCATCTTTTGCACAATATTCTAAATGTTCTTATTCGTAGCTTCAACAACATCGTTCATCTTCAGGCGGTACAACGACAAATTGTGATGCTTAGTCTTGAAGGACTCACAAAGCTCCTTCATCGTCTTGTTATTAAGATTGGACCCATTATCCGTGATAATCTTGTCAAGAATCCCATACCGACAGAGGATGTTATGCTTGATAAACCGGGAAACCACTTGCTTGGTGACGCTTGCATAGAATGTTGCTTCAACCCACTTGGTGAAATAATCTATTGCAACCAGAATGAAGCGATGTCCATTGGATGTTGTCGGCTCAATATTTTCAATCATATCAATGCCCCACATAGCAAATGGCCAAGGAGAGGTTAAAACATTCAAAGGAAATTGTGGCACATGCACCTTGTCAGCATATACTTGGCATTTGTAACAAACCCGGACTTGATTAAAACAATAGACCTCCATGGTAGACCAGTAATACCCAGATCGCAAGATCTTTTTAGCCATAGTGTGCTCACTGGAATGAGTTCCAAATGAGCCCTCGTGCATCTCTTCGATGATCTTTGCAACTTCATTTTTACCAACACATCTGAGAAACATCCCGTCATGATGTCTTCGGTATAGCACACTGTTGTTGAGGAAGAACTTTGTCGAGAATCTTCTCAAGAACTTCTTATCTGTCATAGAAGCTTCCTCAAGGATTGCCATCTTTCTCTGCTTCAATCTCAAAATAAAAGGCTGGCTCATCCAGTCTCTGAATGGTTATCGTAGGCGCTTCATTAGTCCATTTGACTTTGAACATGGATGCTAAGGTGGCCAAAGCATCAGCCAGGTTGTTCTCTTCTCGTGAGATGTGCTCGAAAGTGATCTCCATAAAGGCAGGGAAAGGCACTTGAGTCAAAATTGGAATGTCCAAGATACTAGAATACTCTTTCAATGTCGGTATTAACAAGTAATCAGGAAATACAAAGTATCTCAACTCGCGGTCATAGAATTGGAAAAGGGCCTGAAGCCCTTCCTTCTGATACTAAGTCAAGGGAGACTTCAACCCTGTTATAATTCTTCCATAATCCTTGGTAAATGTGCCAACATTATCTGGTGTAGACTTATTAGCCAATAAGAGAAGATTCTCAAGAGTGGGAGTGGGAAATTTGTACACTTGATGACGTCTCTAATTGTTCTTCTTTTCATTATCCATCTTGCAAAATAACCCACCAACTAGACTCAAAGGCTAGAGAAATCCTGGAAATAAACAAATATGCATGTTAAAATATGTGAATTAAAATTTTTTATGAACGCAATGCTTTAGAACCATATCTCATGTATGTTAAACCACTACTATACTGAAATCCCGGACAAATGTAACAAGGTCAAAATCTTGACAAATCGAGGGATATCACATAGAAACCAATTTTATATATCACAGGGTCAAAGGTCTGGCATCAAACTGGTATTCCATAGAAAAACCAAAAAATACCAAGTCACCATCAATAACAAGTCACCAACGGTCACCATCAATACCTGTAGTAATGATGTCCCGCCCCATCTCACAGGGTAATTCTAGACACAGCAGGGGTCCCTAATGATAAACAGAGTCGATGATCCTTTATCGAGTACTTCACTGACTACACAACAGGATGTAGGGCGAAAGCACCATCAATCAAATCTTGTCTGAGTTTGGTACTTCAAGCCTCCTCACACGCATCACGGGATGTGGGATTCGACATGAACATCCATTTATGCTATATGTCACTGGTCGGGGTAGTAGGCCTTTTACCTCAAGTAACTCCCACCCAATCAAGAGATCAACCAGTACAGTAGCAGATAATGTTGCAATAAAGCGAGTAAATAGTTAAACACCCAATAGATATGAAAATAAAAGCTAGGATCAACTCCTGGATGGACCAGCAATAGGTCAACCATCCCCAATAGACTCGCCAGCTGAAACCACCCGGCTGAACTTCCGATTGATAGGGGAGTATCAATGGAGTCGCCATCGAACGTATTTTATCTCACGAAGGAGAAAGGAAAACATTGAGTAAACCTGAAGGGAGAAATCACGGTCCTTCGACCAAGAGATCAAGAGAATCTAGGTAAGGGAGTTAGTTACGCGAGGGGAAGAGATTAGCACCCCACACGCCCGTAGTACTCTATGGTATCCACTTATTTTTTCTAGATAAGGGGTGTGTTATATCTATCTATGCTCAAACGCTACAATTCATGCAAAAGAAAATGAAAACATAAAGAAACCACAGGGAAATGAAGGAAATATTTACAAGTTGTGCTCGATCGAGCCCCGTGACAAGATGCCTACAGAAGAAAAGCGCACAAAGAGGAAAAGAGTTTGTCTTGGTTGGTTGCTTTTACCTTGAAAAGGAGTTCAAACCATTATTAAGTGTTTTGTTTTCAAAAGAGAAAAGAAATCAAGTTTTAGTTTTAATTACATGCAAGGATGCAAAAAGAAACTAGCAAAACAAATGGGAGACTAACTAGTACTAGCCCTATTGTTGTCATGAAAAGATTGGACCTACAGTCAAGGATGTAAGGGAATCTCCACCTATGTCAACATGCAAAGGATGTAAATCCTAATGTCTAGGGTCGAGAATCTATCCTAACCGAGCAACCGTAAGGGAAAGTTATCCTATATCCGTCTTTGTTGTAGAATCAAGGGATGCAAGGGGATGAAGCAATCAAGTGCTTTGGCAGAAGCACACAAGCAATACAATGTGCAAAAAAATGTCAAACAATTGTAGGCATAGCCTACAGAGAAAATGATGCGAGTTCAGCAGTAAATGTGAACCCCAAGAATGAGTGGAGAGTCAGAATAGGGAACTCTGGCCACTTTTGTAATCGACTCGATAGGAATAGTAACACGACTCACATGCACCATACAGGACACGGACTAGAACTCCGTGGGACGATTGCCGACCCTTTCCTCTTGCCCATATATCAATGACTCGATAGTAGGAAATATAAAAAGTGGGACTTTGCTTGGTGGTACCACGTCGGGTGTCCTAACCACTTCTGACCTATGCAAGCATAATTGTAAACACACAATGAAGAGCGCCTCCCTATGCACGAAAGAGGACTTTAAACAAACCAAACACAATTAGCAAACAGAAGCGCCCTAAACGGGTCTTTAAATAAACCAGAGGGGTTCTTGAACATGCTCCAACTATGGAAGCCCCTTCATGCATCTCTATTCCTACTTCTCATGGAAAAAGAAAGCTGTAAAGCCTTACTTCTCATTATATATAGGAAAGTTGTAAGAGAATGCGATAAATTGTGTAGAAACTACCAAACAGATATAGAATCCGAAGTGCACTGCAAGCTAATGAAATACTCCAGAAAACTTCAAGTACTGCAGCCACACAATAAGAGTAAACTGGTGAGAAGCACTCAAGGTATCAAAACAAGCGGAATGTGCGTTCATACGCTTCCGAAGAAATAACACCTGTAAGAGAACAAAGCAAGCAGACAATATAATGTATGTGTATGCGCACAATCAAAGGAAACATGTGTATACACATTACATTCATGATACACCTGCAAGAAGGAAATTAGACCCGAAAAGAAAGCAAAAGGGATGTATACGTGGGTATACAAACGTGAAACATCGAAGAATTGTGTCATATGTATTTACAACACAAGCTCTTGCATCAAATACATCTCAAACAATGGTTATGAATATGATAACACATGTTGTTTGCATTTAGAATTGAGAAAGAAAAGAAAATTCAGTTCTAGGTCGCGCTAAGCCTGGTGTTTGGCGCTAAGCGTGACCCAAACAGAAAGTTTGGAGCTTAGCCTGCTCCTGGTGGCGCTAAGTGAGACCTGCAACATAAAAGTCAGTGAGTTTGGCGCTTAGCGCGCTTCTGGTGGCGCTAAGCGCAACCTGTAACCTGCAGAATTTTCCTGTTTTGGTCTGAATCACCTATCCATAACGTTGTCAATGCCAAAAGCCAGTCCATGCAGTCAAGCAACAGTTCCAATGTTCATAGATGAAAATCAAATGCATGAACATGTGAGGAATGCAAGTTAAAGCAACAATTCCAATGTTCATAGATGAAAATCAAATGCATGAACATGTGAGCAATACAAGTTAAAGCAACAACTCCAATGTTTATAGATGAAAATCAAATACATGAACATGTGAGAAATGCAAGTTGAAGCAACAATTCCAATGTTCATAGAAGAAAATCAAATGCATGAACATGTGAGGAATGCAAGTTAAAGAAACAATTCCAATGTTCTTACATGAAGATCAAATGCATGAACATGTGAGGAATGCAAGTTGAATCAACAATTCTAATGTCCACGTGCTAAGATCAATGCATGATCATGCTAAGAATGCAAGTTGAATCAACAATTCTAATGCTCATATGCAAAATTAAGTATGAACATGTTAAGAATGCAAGTTGTATCAACAATTCTAATGCTCATATGCAAAATTATGTATGAACATGTTAAGAATGAAAGTTGTATCAACAATTCTAATGCTCATATGCAAAATTATGTTTGAACATGTTAAGAATGCAAGTTGAAGCAACAATGCTAATGCTCATATGCAAAATTATGTATGAACTTGTTAAGAATGCAAGTTGAAGCAACAATTCAAATACTCATATGAAAAATTATGTATGAACATGTTAAGAATGCAAGTTGTATCAACAATTCTAATGCTCATATGTCAAGTTATGTATGAACATGTTAAGAATGCAAGTTGCATCAACAATGCTAATGCTCATATGCAAAATTATGTATGAACATGTTAAGAATGCAAGTTGTATCAATAATTCTAATGCTCATATGCAAAATTATGTATGAACATGTTAAGAATGCAAGTTGAAGCAACAATTTTAATGCTCATATGCAAATTTATGTATGAACATGTTAAGAATGAAATTTGAAGCAACAATTCTAATGCTCATATGCAAAATTATGAATGACCATGTTAAGAACGCAAGTTGTATCAAAAATTCTAATGCTCATATGCAAAATTATGTATGAACATGTTAAGAATGCAAGTCGAAATAACAATTATAATGTTTATTTGATGAGATCAATGCAAGCTTGTCATACTATAAATATGTAATGAAAGCTCATGTCAAGTCTAAGTTGTACATTAACACAAACACTTGAAATGCATATGCATGGATTATGTACAATGCACAATATACCTAATGATCAAGATGCCTTTGAATCTACATGTTGACACACTTTCAAATGCAAATTATACCTCAATTTATCATGAATCAATGCAATTCAATCAAACTAAATGCTCTCTAATGCATGAGCATGTGATAGATGATGAAAGATGCACAAATTTGTGGCCTATATGCAAGGAAAACACAAATGCACAAGTGTAAGTGTGTGCTATGTACAAAAATCCTCACGCTGACACAAATAACGTTGCAAAATCCAATTCAAGTCAAAGAATTCAAGAATGAAAGTTCAAAAATCAGAATCTACATGGAACTTGCAAGAAATTTCAGTATTCAATTTCAAGAAAAGCTAAAAGTCAATAATAGCTTAAAATAAGTGCTTAATTGAACTAAACACTTAGTTGAACTTGAAGTTTGAATCAAATTGAAGATGAATTCCTTGTGCTCTTAAAAAAAAATACCAAATCAGCACCGAATTGATGATAATCCTTGAAATCAACCTTGAATTCTTGAAGAAAACTTGTAGTCTTCAATGGAGAATTGAAGAAGATGAAGAAGAAATCCTTGAATCTTGAAATTGAAGAGAAATCAAGAGGAAACAGTTCCTTCTATGTCAGATTCGAGCAGAAGAAGGAGAATAGGAGCAAGATCTAGTGGAGAGAAGGCTGAAATGAGAAGATGAGAAATCGCAGGGCGCTCTTAGCGTGGTGAGGAGCGCTTAGCGCGGTCTGCGGTGGCGACAGTTGTCAGGAAGAGGTTCGGAGGCGGCCTGTGGTGGTTGCTTGGAGGGAAAGTTGAAGTTTGAAATTTGTTCTTGAAATTTGCTTTTGATTTGAGAGAAAATTAGAGGGTGATTAGTGGTGAAAATTAAGAAAATGATTGTGTTGTTGTGATTCGTGAAGGCAAAAATATATTTATAGTTGGATTTGGTCCTAAGAGTGCCTTAGATCCATAATCATGATTATCCGAATAATTTTCGTAGTTAATCCAAAATAGCCAAATCCGTGCGGAATTTGAAGTCGGAATATAAAAGAAAAGTGTTTGGAATGCAATTTTGCATGTGAGAATCAAAATTTCAACCCGATCGAGTGAACGGTCAGGGCGATGGGAATTTTTAAAGTATAAGCACAGTTTTCAGGCCACTGACACATGCAAAATTTGATTTGGGCTCTTCGGAGAAAATGCCTCGAAGGAGGGTCTTCTGATCAAAATTTGCAGTGAGTGTTTCTGAGACAATTGAAGTTAACGAAATTTGTGAACTTTTGGCACTAGTCCCACCTCATTTCAATAAAAATCGAACGAGATATGATTTTTCGAACTTCGTGTATCAGATGAAAATTGCTCGATTCAGCTCAAAATCAACTCCAAAGAATAAAATTCTGGTATTGATTGGTGAGGAATCGGCTCTTGAGTTTCAAATGGAAGTTGTAGAGGGCTTTGATACGGAATTTTAGAAATCAGCCCTGCTCAGTTTCGAGTTTCCAACTAAGAGATAGAGACTATTTAGTGGGTAGAACGCACGGTTCAACACTAAAATTCAGTTTAATCCACTGGAGAAATCAGTTTCTTTGTGGACCTTCCTCATACAATTTGCTTCCGGCCTTCAAATGAAATTTGTAGATAATATTGAGAGGGAATCTCCGGTCAAAAATCATCTGAAAATACCCGACGAGCTGAGAGATACGCCTTCTGGAGTGCCAAAAACGCGCTGAAAACCTAAAACTCACTTTATTGAGAAATAAGCAAATAAATTCTTTTTTGTTTGGCGAAACGGCCTCCAAAATGATCTGAAATAACCGAAACGAGTCGTTTTCATCAATTGGGATACCTTGAACCTGGTAACCTCATGATCAATGTTATGTATGCAACTATATGTATGTATATGCAATCAAATTATAAGCCAGAAACACAGGAACGAAGAGGGTAAATTTTGGGGTACAACATTTATCACCCATCCCATCTTAAGTTTTCCGGAGTCCGGGTATAGGACTCAAAAAGAAGATCATCAAGCACCCCTGAAAACCTGAAAAACATCCATACAAACAAGTACACAATATATACAATATATAGCACATATATACAAATAAACAAAGATAAGGTCAACCCACTTAGAGATGGTCCAGCAATAGGTCAAACATCCCCAGCAGAGTCGCCACTTTTTTGTAGCGATAAAAAACTGCGAGTATAAGCCATTGAATTGACTTAACTCCAAAAAGTAACAAAAGAGTCGCCACCGCGCTTTTATTTTATCCAAAGAACTAGGAAAAAGAGCGAATAAAATCCTAAAAAAATATCAGAGATCTGGGACCGGGGGTTAATTATGAAAAGGAAAGGTGTTAGGCACCCAAAGCATCTATGGTACTCCGCAGGGACCTTTTTGAAAATTTGTATATGTGTGCTAAAAAAGAGTATATTTTCAAAATGGACAGTGGGGGAGAGAAGAATTATTTTTTATAATTTTTTGGTTTGATAGAACTTACAATGAGTTCTAGGCCTACATACAAACAATGTGCAATATTGGAATCAAAGCCAAGTAGTTCGGCTAAAAAACTAAAGTTGTTTGTTGGTTGATTTTAGGAAAAATGTTAGATTAGAAAAGCCACAAAGAGCTCAAAAAGTTTGAACGAGGTTAGGTGTTTTTTAGTCTCAACAAAAGAAAAGTCAAAGTATTATTAAATGAATTGAAAGTTTATTAATAAAATTTTTTTTTGAAAATGCATGTACCTAAGTCCAAGTATTTTATGAAAGCGGTTAGAGTTTTAAAAATTTAAGAATGGGGAGGAGATGAAGAGGCTATCCTAAGTGCATAAACTAAAAGGTAAGGGTAAAGAAAGATCTAACCGGGTGAGAAGACAAGTACTCGACATCAAGAGCCAATACTATATTCCATCCTTTGGATTATCACATAAGCAATAAATAATCGGACAAAAAAACACAAGCTTCAGATAAACCAATGCTTTTAGGTGAACTCTTGTCTTAGGAAAAAACGGGCAGAGTAACGGCTGTATTTGGAGGAAATCCACTCTTGATCGAGCACAACGGAATAAACTGCACACAAAAATAATAACCAGAAAAGACAGAATAATACCAAGGGCACTGAGATCTCCAAGTTGAGGTAATGATCCTAATCCTAAGTCCAGAGATCAAGCTCCAAGCACAAGGATAGTAACCGGGTACAATTAAGAATTTTATATGTTTAGGTTGAATTATTAAGTGTTTTGGAAAAGAAAAATAAAGCTCAACTGAGAAAATTTAAAATAACAAGAAAGTAAAATACTCAAGTGAGCAAACGAAATATGACATAGAAAATATAAATGCTCAAGTGAGCAAAGAAAAAATGGTATAAAAATAAATGCTCAAGTGAGCAAAGAAAAAAACTGACATGAAATGTAAAAATTCTAAAAATAAAGGTGCATAAAAATAAAGGGCATAAAAGTAAAAGCAGAAAGTAAAGAGCGAAAAATAAAAAGAAATTAATAAATGATAGTAAGATGACCATCTTGAAACTTGTCAAGTATATCATCGAATTGTTAATTGTTAGTCGTCAGCAAGGTGACCATCTTGAAACATACGCATGAAGACTTCCCAGAAGCTTGATAGATTCAACACGACCACACGACAAGTTTCAATTGTTTTTTGTCAAGTATATCACCGGTTTTAGAATTATCACATCACTTGATCAAAGATGTTTGAGAATTTCAAATGGACAAAGTTAGTGGAAACTTGCCAGAAGCTTGATTAAAAATCAACGCGACCACACGACAAGTGCCACAGGTGTTGAACCAAGATCCAAGCTCAAGTTATCTTTTGGGGCTTATGTTAGAACATTAAAGTTCATGCCACCACTTGATCACTTTTTTTGAATCGGGACAAAAAGAAAAATAAGATGGAGAAGAAGAAATAGTTTCCATTCGCTTCGTTTCTTCAAGAAGATTCTAATGTTACCCTCGCGAAGAATTTATTTCACTCGTACCATGAACAATTTGGAAAAATCAAAAATAATAACAAGCACTTGTTTCCAGAAATTCTCAGTTAATACTTGATGAAAACGCAAATGGTGAATACCACAAGGATCGGGGAAATGAAGAGAGTGCAATGATGCTTTATTTTATAAGTTTTGATGGAGATTCCTACCTGACCGAAGTTCACTTTCAGAGCTCTGAAATTGGACTTGGATAGAACGATTTAGGAAGCTTCAAGACACAATTCTTATTTTGTTAGCTTCAGTGAGGTTCAAGGAAGAAGAATGAATAGTTAATTTCAAACTGGAATGGCTTTGAGAGTAAACATGAAATTATAGAAAATCTGGTTCGAGAGAGATTTTAGAAGGGGTTTTCTGGCTATGAACGCTTGAGGAAATGAGTGAGGAATAATCCTCTATTTATAGGGAAGTTAGTGGTGATGATAATGAGGAGGAATTGTGAGATTTGGAGTGAAATCGTGCAAGGTGTGTGCACGAAGGAAGTCTGACCTCATGTGCGTCATAACTCAGCCAAAACTTGCATTTCAAGGTGCTAATTAGTCACGAAATCAAGGCTTAATTTTGGCTTAAAATTGATTGGTAGCGCAAAATGCACAAACTGGTGGTGTGCTCGAACATATTTTGGCATAAACTTTGAACTGAGGCCAAACCATATTCCCTCGTTCATTTTCCAATTTCCCTTGAGGAAAATGAAGTATTCAAAGAGTAGAACACCATGCAAAAAGGATAAAATCCAATGGATGCTTGATTTGAGAGTTATAGCCTTTAGGATTTGTGAAAAAAACACTGATTTTTCTGGCCAGGACTTGGTCAAGTATGCCAACTTTCTAAAAATGACCTATAATCTTTTCTTTTCAAAAATGACCTTCCACTCAAAATTTGCTCTTTATTTTCAAATATGATATGAAGTAAGCCTCTCAAGGAAAATTTGGCAAAAGGAATCACCCAAAAATTGAGAAAGTTATGGCCTTGTGAAGTTGATGATATTTCATGAAATGACCTATAATATTTTGATTTCTTCAAGCAACTTCCATACACTTTCAATCTTTAAAATTTATATGGAGATAAATTTCACATCATCAAGATTGTTGTGCAAAAATAATGACCTCAATGTGATAAATGATGATTAAGATATGATCTTTTGAAGTTAATTGACCAACAATTGAGAAATTCATCAAGGACTTGTAATCTTTTACTTCATAGGAAAAATCCCAAGCATTTTCTCTTCCTACCATTTGAACTAAGTTGTATTAGACATCCTTAGGTTCATTGTGAAAGAATAATGAGCTCAAGGAGACAAGGGATGACCAAGTTATGATCCTTTGAAGTCATACAAGATAAATGAAGTATCAATATAGAGAATGGGAAATCAAAGACTTCTAAAACAATCTTATCATCAATCAAACTCCTTAGATTCAAGCATATTCATATTAGAAGTCCTCTTAAGAATCAAATGACTTTGAAATCATCCACAAACTTCACACAAATACCAAAATATGATCCTAAGAAGTCCAAAACCCTAATTCAAGGTATATGGCCATAGAATGGTGAATTCTTTGAATTTGATGATCTCTTTCAAACATGAAGCATATACTCAAGATGAGAGACCATAGATGATGACAAGATAAATCTTCAATGAGGAGATAAGGAATGGAAATAAACATATGAACCTATTGACTCCTTGAATAAGAGACTTGTGCACCATTCACCTACAGCATTTATAGAATGAAGTATATACGCATTATTGTTAGTCAAACGTCAATCATCACATACATTCAATGGTTCTTGGTGATCTCCCAAAGGCAAACCCAAAGATAAGAGAGAGAGAGAGAAAGAGAGAGAGAGAGACCATTTGATCTCTATGTAATGCAATGGTATGAAGTATGAGTGAATCTTAAGGACAAAAATTGGGGTACAACAGAGGGACATGACCATGTTAATCGTAAGGCAACAAAGAGAGGATACCCTAAGGGTGAAAGTGTGCAATGATGATTTAATTCAATTATTTATCTTGAGTTAGGGTTATCTAGCATTGATTTTAGATCTTGTCATACAATCCTATTAGCATACATCAAACGATTAATATCTTTACAAAAAAAGGTAAATTACGGGAAATTAAACCTAAGCTATTACCTGGCTTCAGGGTAGATACATAATAAGATGCGGAAAGTAAAAGTACGAAAATTTAAACCTAGACTATTACATCCCATGAGCAGTTACATAATAGAGAAAAAACGCGATAGAAATAAACTACGCTATTACAAAAGTACTCGTGCGACCTATACATCGATTTCTAGAATTTTAAAAGGAAAAAAGCATAAATAAATAAAGAGAAAAATATTTTAATAAATTTGAAAACATCCTAAAACTCTAAACATTAAAAGAAAATATTTTTTGTATTTTTATGGTTGATTTTAAATAGGAAAACTAATTAAAAGTTAATTAAAGGTTAATTATGAAAATAATTTTAAATTAAATGAAAAATAAAATATTTTTGTGTCTAAGATTAATTAAACATTTTATTAATCTAAAACTAAAAAGAAAATATTTTTTACGGTTTTTTAAAGTATTAAAAAAATTGTGAAAGAACATAAAATAAAATGAAAATAGAAAGAAATGGAAAAATATGAAAGAGTATTAGTGTTTAAAAAAGTAGGGATGGTCTTCCATGGTATTGAACTCGTGACCCTAAGGTTACTGGTCCCAAAACCTATCCACTCAGCCATGCGCCACTAGTGTCAATACGTTGCCTCCAAAAAAAGATAAGTGAAACCTATGTAAAATCCAGTAAATATGAAAATAATGGCAAAAGGTCTGGATCGAACCCGTGACCTGAGAGAGTAAAGGACTAGCGCGCGCATGGTTAACCACTGGGGTGGTGATACATCCAGTATTATAAGTAACTTTAAAAATATATATGTGAATTCAAGTTCAGAAAATAAGTTTTCCAAACCAAACGCGCGCGTGTGGGACTAGAGGATTTAAATGAACCATTTACGTGGAGACACACTTGCCCTGGCCGGTCAACTAATAATCAGAGACGCTGGAGTCAAACTCCGGTCGTCTTCTTCGACCACTCAAAATGTCAAACCTGCACAATAGCAAACATAAATGCAAAAGGAGGTCCCTGTCCCCTAATTCGAGGGCTGTGAATCCATTGGTGGTGGTCGTTTTCCTTGAAATGGTGTGTAGCTAGGGATACGAAACTTCTCGTGTCCTATGCCCTAGCCATGATGTTTTCTTATTCCCGCGTAAAACCTTAAAACCAGTGCATCAAATTGACTCTAAATGAAATCTTGAAAATATATGAATGGACAAAAATAATTTATATTACGTGAATAGAAAGTTTGAAGTTGAAGAAAACTACCAAACCAGTGCAACCTGGGAGGAGATTTTTGGGCTGCTTCAAGCTTGTGTGAGTGCTTGGATCGTCTCCTAGGAACCTCGGGAGAGTGATAGGATCCTTGAAACGACTTGAGAATGGCTGGAAGCTGTCATACCCCAAAGTTTGCCCTCCATCTTCTCAAGATATTTCATACATCCATACTCAAGGATTCCTCAAGGGTGGATCAGACAAACCCTCTCCTAGACAATCAACCCAAACTAGGGTTTGGTGATTCTCAGGTCCAGATGGACTTCCAACACCTCCAATGTTCATAATGTCTCCTTATATGCTTCAAAGATTCTCCATGTCAAGTTTCAAGCCTCAGAAGTCAAGTTTCCTCAGACAATTGCTCAGATGGTTGAAAATTAGTGGTATTGGACAAAAAGTCAACTGTGGTCAACATACAGTCAAACTTCATGATTTTTGGTCAACATCCTCATTTTGAAGTTACATTCATCATTTGATCAAGGGTTGATCATGATTCATCAAGAAAACTCAAGATTTGCTCAAAAGTCAAACTTTCTAAATTAGGGTTTCTTGAGGAAAAGTCAACCAAACTTTGACTGATCATAACTTCTTCATACTTTCTCAGAAATTTTTCCACCACCTCTTGTTTTGAAGGAAATTCAATTCTCTACAACTTCATGCCTCACAAGAATGTTCAAAAAATGCTTCATTTGGAAAGTATGGATCAAAACATTACAGGTCCTTTTCAAAGTCAACAAAAAGTCAACATTTTGTTTTGAAGATATATTGAGCATGGAAACTCCAATTGAGATGAAACCAAAGAGGTTGGTTAGAGGACTCTTAGAGATTTCCAAAAAGTCCAAGAACACCCAAAAATGTGGAAAATTGAGCAAGATACACCATTCACAAGTTGGGCAATTTTGAAGAGATGCACAAAGAGAGATATCCAAACTTGTTCCATATGCAATTAGGAATATCCAAGCCCAATGCCATGAATTTTTATTTTATTTTTCTATTTAATTTGGAATTTATTCATTTAAATACAAATTAAATTCAAAAATAAAGTATAAAATCAAAATTGAATGCAAATTTGATTTTTCTCTCTTCCTTGAGATCCAAGAAAACCAATAAAGCCAGCAAATTTCGAAATTTGATTGGATATGGCAAGAAATTGATTGAAATTGATCAAAAAGATGAAAATTTGATTTGGAACAAAATCAAATATTTTTTGCATTGATTGATGATTGATTCTTTCTCAAATCAGCTCTAATTCCATCTACTATATATATATACAACACATGCCACACGAATTAGGGTAGAAAAACTGGCTGGAGAAACCCTATTGAAGCTCAAAAAAGCCGTGGAGTTCAAGCAACTAGCAGCCACAGTTCAAGCTTGTTTCAATCGATTTTGAGGATTCCATTGCATTCCTTGGGTTGTTCAGAGTCGATACAGACCCTTACATCATCCAAAACCATCATGAATCAAGAAATCCGAATTCGGTTTGTTCAAATATATTTCAAAATCGATTTCTCATGTTCATGCATTTTTAACATGATTTGTTGTTGTTTTTGTGATTAGTAGGAAGTTTGCAAACGTTCTGGGCAGTTTAATTGTATTTCTATAGCCGGAAACAGGATATGCCATGATTAGGGTTCTTGATCACGAATTAGGGTTTCCTTAAAACGGAAAAATTGGACCTCAAGACCCCTACCATTGCATTCGGAATGATGTTTCCAATCGATCCATGGTCTTAGATTTTATTTATATTGCTTGTATATGATTTTTGATTTAGCCAGGGTCATAGCGTCGAGCCAAGGCCGACGCAGGATTTTCAAAAATTTGAAACGAGGAAGACGAAGCTTGGCGCGTGATCTGGAGCATCAGGGGACGACGCGTGTTTGTAATCCGTTCGAACCAATTTCCAAACAGTGATGCGTGCTAGCTCAGATGGCAAAGGCGTGGGGGGTATGAAAGCAAGGTCTCCAGTTCGATCCCTGGCCATGACACTTATTTTTACAAGTTTGCAAAACTTCATATTTTCTTATATTTTCTATTTTATTTTATTTAATATTTTACATGCATTTTAATTTCTTTTCAATAATTTTTGTCATGCATTTAAAAATACCAAAAAATATTTTTCTTTTTGCATTATTTCCAGAAAATGTTTATTTAATTTATAAAATTAAAAAATATTATTTTGCATGCATATTTAATTTTATTTCTAATTTACCATTTAAATCACTTTTAATTAGTTTTTAATTATTAAATCATCTCCAAAAAATCCCAAAAAATTATTTTAGCATATTAATGTTATTTCCAGCATGAAATATTTTTCTCATTCAAAAATTTGCATTTTTACTAACATTTTCCTCTTATTCGATTTCCTCGTATTTTCCGATTTCTCATCTTTTTACAGGTTATCCCGTCTCGGACGATTTCTTTTTACTATTTTCTTTTTCCAATAATGTAATTGCTCATGGGATGTAATAATTTAATTAGGACTTTTATTTTCCGCATTTTTAAATTATGTATCTGCCCCAAAGCCATGTAATAGCGTAGGATTTATCTTTCCGCATTTTACATTCCCGCAATTTACTTTCCGCACCCTATAAACTGCTAGTAACTAGGCGTGTATGGCAAGATAAAATTGAACATAGCCCACTAATTTTCAAGATAACATATCTGAATTCAACACACTCTTTTCACACATGCACCCCTTAGGGTAATTCTCTCTCGTTGCCTTTACGAATTCAAATGGTCAAGTCCCTCGAACGTAGAGGTATTCTAGCACCGTTGCCTTCAAAACAAATCATCATAGTCCCTTCGATACAAAGATCATAGACCCACGATGTCGCCTCCGAATACATGATCTTGACCCTCGATTATCGTCTACGAAAAATGATGATAGTCCCTTCGAATGTGCTAGGATACTTCCTACAAGTTGCTTTCTATGACCATCCGATGTTCCTTCGAATGTCCCGCTTACATCCAACGAAAAAGGTTACCTACCAACTAATGGTATGGATAGCACTATTCTAAAGGAACGTAAAACAACACGAAAACGACCATTCTGAGTAGGTAATAAGACTTTTAGTTGCTTGCTCTATCAAAACATCTTTTTGCACCTCACACTTTTGTCAAAATTCAAATTCTTTTCAAAACGAAACATTTCCAAACACTTTGTATACATTCCTACATGAATCATTACAAAGTCAAAGCGAAATGCCTTTTCAAAACATTTTTGTCAAACACACAGAAAGCACAATTTAAAGTGATCTAAGAGCAACTAAGAGCCCGTAGATAACTACGGATGGAAAGGGGTGGTAATACCTTCCCTTTTCATAACCTTCTCCCTTACTCAGAATCTAACGAAGGTCTTTTCCTGTTCTTTTCACCTTCCCTTAATTGGATAAAAGAAAAGTCGGTGGCGACTCTTGCTATCCGCACATTTGCGATACAAAACCCTAAAAGTCAGTTCACCGTGTTACAGAAACTAGGGTTCGAATTTTCCTTAACTTTGAAGAATTTTTGAGAATTTGCTTTGGGTTTTGAGGGAGCCAATTTGTGTCCTTTGCATATGTTCATGATCTTGTATATATAGGGCGTGAATTAGGTCCGAATTTGTGAGGAAAATATATTTCCTTCAATGGGAAAATATTTAATTTGTATTTTGCATCAAAAGTTTATTTTTTGTTCAATCACATGTCAATCAATCCCATGCGTTTTTCCATCTATTTTTGAGTTGTTTAGACCTCAAAGAACTCAGACCCAAGGCCTTGCACGCATCACACTTCATCTTGCTTTTTATTTTAATTTTATTTGATTTTAAATGAATAAAAATCAAAAATAAATAAGACAAATGTTAAAATGGCACATGGATGGGCTTAGAGTTTCTTGACAATGTTAGAAACATGTTTCAAACATAAAAATATAGGCTCATTTGGAAAAATTCCAAGATTGCTCAATATTTTGCTTCATGCACTATCTAATAATTGCCAAACTTGAACCAAACATATCTTGCTCAATTCTTATTATTTGAGGATGATCTTGGACTTTTTAGAAAGCTTAAGATGTCTAATAAATTATCCATTTGGTTTCATCTCCATTGAAGCGTCCATCTTCATGTACACTTCTTTGAGAAAAGATGACTTTTTGTTGACTTTTGAAAAGACCTATAATGTCTTGGCCTATTTCTCTCAAATGAAGCATTTTTTCAGAAAAATCTATAACATAAAAAGTTGTAGAGAATTGGATTTCCTTCAAGATGATCTTTGGTTGAGGAATTTCTGATGAAGTATGTGAAATTTATGCTTTGGCATCACTTTCCCTCTCAACACTTCTCAACCACACAATACCTTCACTATTCCATCTTCATCATCTCTCACCTTTCCAGATCTTCCATCTCCCTATGACTCTACACCACCAAACTCTCCAAACTCTCCCATCATTATTGTTGACTCTCCATCTCCTCCAAAATCACCAGAAGATCCCTTCAAAATCATCATTGATTTAGATGCTTGGGAATACCTTGCCTCTATCTCTCACAAAATAGTTGTTCCCAAACAAAAACTACAACCCTCTAAGTCAAATGTTGGTGAATCTTTACTGATTTTTGAAACAAAAATTTAGACTTGGGTTAACTCTCTGAAGCAAACTTGTCTGGATAATCTAAATCCAGCAGACTACCTCTGGACTCGGTTCAGAAAATGGTTTCTATCTGAATCTCAGAAGTAGAAGGAACTCTGCTATGGAATTTCTTAGCAGAATTTCAGTGAACAACTGAAGCTTCTCGAGGATCAGATTATTCATCTTCAGGAATCGAATCCTCTATTTCTGACCAAGTCTCTCTGGGAATCTACATCAGCAAGAATCCTTCAGAAGCCATCCTCTGAGTCTCAACCTCTAGTTCTTTTTCAAGATAAAGGGAAATCTGTTGCAGAATCCTCTGAAACTCCTGCCACTGAGACTATTGCTAGAGCTAAAAAGGAGGCTTCTCCATCCTCTTTAGTTCTTCAAACTCTGGAAGTTTTGAAGACGGGGAATGAAGAGGTTAGAAAAATGTTGGACAAGCAAGATGAAATGAACAAATAAATCAAGGAGATGATGGGAAAACAAGAGGCATCAACTTCTAAAATCAAAGGGCTTCTGGAGGCATTGTTCTCAAGATATCCTCCTTCCTCTTAGTTTTCTTGTTTTGCTTTCTAAAAATTTTCTTTTCTGAAGTTTTCATTTTTTACTTTCGCTTTTGATTATTTTGTACTTCGTTTTGGGTTCTAAATGAAAATTCCTTTTCTTCGCATTGGTGTTTTACTTTTTTATTTATGACAAAAAGGGGGAGAACGGTGGCGCTATTAAAATTCTGCATGTGTCAGATTCCCGAAAAGTGAGTTGAAACTTCAAAAATTTATATCTCCTTAACCGTTTGTCCGATTGAGTCGAAATTTTGTCTATCGCTCCTAATTTTTCATTCAAGACATTTTTCATGTTGTGACCGATTTCAAATTCGGCACGGTTCTCGAGGTTTGGCACTGTTCACGAAATTTTGTTGAATAAAGGCGATTTAGGCCTAATCTTGGATCCAAGTCACTCAAAGCCCAAAAACTCCGCCTATAAATCAAATTTCACTATCATAATTTTGAGAGGAAGATTCATTTGTTAAATTTGGACTCTCAAAACACTTTTTCTCTTACTTTTTTGTCTTAATTCACAAGAATAAAAGTCAAAGAAAGTAAATTTTCTCTCCTCCCTTTAAGGCAAAACCGATCGGACCACTACCCTTGCCGGAAAACCTCCTCTCTCCGACCGCCCAGCCACCGACCAGCCTCCCTCACTTCTATTGATTGATCGATCAACTCCCTCCTCCGCCCTTGCAATCGCGCTCAAGTCGTCCGTCCGAGCTCCCTCGTGTCATGGATTCCCTTCTTTGGCGATCTTCTTCCTCACGTTCACCCTATCTCTTACTGGCCTTTCCGACCAGCTTGCTCCTCCGCTCCGAGCTTCCTCTGGACCAGATCTCCTTCCTCCATATCCGATCTCATTTTCGGGCGTATCTCCCTCCTCCAATAGCTTTTATGACCTAGCTTCTCTCCTCTTTTCTTGATTCCGACTGATCTCCTTCTTTCTTCAATTCAATGCTTCATCCAAGGCTTCAATTCTAGTAAGCACTTCTTCAAATAAGTGCTTATTTTAAGTGATTTTGAAAAATTGTTTATTCTTGAAATTGAATTGAGGAATTGTTTGTACGTAGATTAATTGATTCATGTCTTAAATAATTGAATTGAAATTGTATGATTATGGCTTGATTCTTGAACTCGATTATGTCGAGGTGTAAAATTGATGAACATTTCACATCCATGAGTTGATTTCTTTGCATTTAAAGTGTTTGTGTCATTGTTTAAATTGCAAATAGCATATTCATGCATTGGTGAATACTTGCATTGAATAATTCAGTGGAATTTGCATGATATTAGCTTGATTTGTAAACTCGAAAGCATGTCGAGGTGTAGTTTAACACACATATTCATGAGTTAAATTTGCATATTCTTGATTAATCGAATAGGTGCGTTAAAACATGATTAGTTCTTGACTTTTGGTTGATTTTAGTTCATGTTCAAGCTTATGTCGAGATATAGAATCGGTTGATTGTTTGATTGCTTGCATGTGGTTACATGTTGATGTGAATTTCATTCATGGAGAATTGCATTTAGTAACACCATTACATGAATAAATATTCATTGTTATGCATTTGTTTCAATTCAAACAACTTCGATTTTGACATGTCAATTTTAAAACCAATTGTGTGAAGTTGTATGTATGTCACATGAGTGATTTAATATCCAATTCTCCACTCCATTTCAAAACACCAAAAGCGAGAATTGGAATTTAAATCGGTTTATGATTTTCTCTCTTTTCATGCATTTTCATGCACTTTTGTGAACCAAAAGCCAATTTTTCCTCAAAGATCCAATGTAGAAATACTTGTCCTAGACATTTAGGCATGCTGTAAAACCGATTTTCATAGTTTCAGAACCAAATTCCAAGCACATCATGCCTAAACAGAGTTGCATCCCTGCAACTGAAAACCTCCAAAAAACCTCGTTTCCACTCGGAATAAATTAAAACCGATCATATTTTTGAATTTGTTGGCACGTTTGCAGCCGACCATGGGATTTTTAATTAATTCCGACAAGTTGACTTTTTTGCGTCGATTTTGAATAAGTGTTTTCCCAAGCCGATTTTTGAGTTTTTATTTCACTTCTTGCATCCTTATGCTTGTATATCAACTTGTGAATAATCATTTTTGAGCTTTGTGCTTCTGATGAGCACTTTCCTTATTATTTCTAACACTTGGCCACTTGTGCAAGGTACCGTGAGTTTATTTTGGATTGATTTGGATGTGTACGACACATATCCCGATCTTGCACACATGTGTGTGCATCTTTTGTTTGCATTGCTTCGTGTTTACCTTTTGCAGGTTTCTTGGATTGATTTGGATGTGTACGACACATATCCCGATCTTGCACACATGTGTGTGCATCTTTTGTTTGCATTGCTTTGTGTTTACCTTTTGCAGGTTTATTTGATTATTTCAGATGTGTACGATACACATTCTGATCGTGCATATGATATGCACACTCTTTGTCTCTATTGTGTGGATGGTTATCCCTTGCAAGTTTAGTTGATTAGCTCGGATGTGTATGATACACATTCTGATCACGCATACGATATGCGCTTCTTTGTCTGTATTGTGGGGATTTTTTCCCTTGTAGGTTTCCTGTTGTTATTCGAATGTGTATGACACACATTCCGATCATGATTATTGATGCTTCCACGCATTACTTGCTCACCATATTTCTTTATTGCTTGGCAGCAGTTCACAAAGTTTTCTGGAGTCTTTTGCTTGCTTTAGCTTTTACGGATTGTTATCTATTTCGTATTCTCTTACCTTTTTATAGCTTTCCTTTACAACTTCCTTAGATATCATGAGAATTAGGGTATTTACCGCTTTCTTAGATATCATGAGAAGTAGGAAAATATTGTGGGCTCGAAACTCACTGTTTAAACACCTGTAGCAGGCATTCCGCAAATTGTGTGCTAATTGTTTTTGGTTTATTTAAAATCATGTCGTGCAAGGAGCTACTTTTATGTAAGTGTTTACTTTTGTGCTTGCATAGAGGTATGGTAGTTAGGAAACCTGATATGACACCACCAATATCTCCTAATGATGACAAAGACACGCGGAAAAGGGTTAGCAACCAACCACCGCCCAGTTTGGTCTATGTCAGCTCACGCGAATCGTGAAGCTTCTTTTATCGAGTCATATGTATACAGTGGAAAGGGTTCCCTATTCTAACCCTCGCACTCATATATGCTCTTCACACTTGGTAATTCATATCAAGTCGTGAATCTCTTTCTCCCATGAGGAAACTCCTGGTTGACGTGGTCTGTCTCGCCGTGTCTAAGGTTTTCCTCTAAAAGAAAGCTCCTGGTTGACTTGGGTAATTCGCTACCTTTGAGGCTATGGGATTTTTTCATCTGTACCCGCGCATGTGTGTACCATTTTTTGTGCATTACATTATTTGTGTGTTTTTGCCAAAGCACATTTTTTCCTCCTCCCTTTGTATCCCTTGGTTGGTCAACCAAGGTGGATATTAGGATAGTTTCCCCTAGGACCGCTCGGCTAGGATAGCTTTCGAGCTTAGCCATTAGGATAGTCATCCTTGCATGTCAACATAGGTAGAGATTCCCATTTCATCCTTGACTTAGGGCCATTTTGCATGATAGCATTAGGGATAGAGCTAGATAGTTCCCCTTAGATGTTTTTCTTCCCCTTTTTGCATAATAAAACTAAAACATTTTCTTTATCAAATTTCAAAACGTGTTAATAAACTCAATTCCTTTCTCGAAGGTAAAAACAATCAACCAACTTCAAAAAAATTTGCCTTTGGACCTTTTTCTAAGAAAACCTTTTCGATAAGGGTGTTCTTTTTCAGATCCAAGCAAGTTTCTAAGTGTGCGAGCAGTCGATCATGAGTCTTACGATAAGCTGCAACACTAAGCACGAATTGCAATCCTAATCGTAAGGACGCGAAATGGAATTTCTCATAAAAAACATTGCAACCCACCAAAATTTTTGAGGAGAAGTATGTAGTGCTTTGATCCCTAATTGCACGAATGGGGTACGTAGGAACTAAAGGTTTACAACCGCGGCAACCACGACTATAAAAACTTTCTTTTTGTACATAATACTTTACATTCATTCATTTTTCCTTAGACATAGGTTGTAAATAGATACCCACATCCAATAGATAGAAAGTAGAAGTGGACACTAGAGAGTACTACGGGCGTGTGGGGTGCTAATACCTTCCCCTCATGTAACTAACTCACTTATCCGATCTCTCGGTCGTAAGACCATGATTTATCCCTCTCAATTTTACTCGATGTTTTACTTTCCTCTCGCGGGATTAAAAACGTTCAATGGCGACTTCATTGATATTCTATCTGGTGATTTCACCAGTAGTTTTCACATAGACTCATGCATGTGGTACCAAAATGCCACTGATGACTTAGTCATCTTTAATCTCCAAGGATCCCCACCAATAGGATCAATTATCACTTGGAACTAAAGCATTTCATTGTTACACCCAATCCACATTATGAGATTGTTGCCTTCACTGGACAATTGTCCTACCATCATCACTGGACCAAAGTCCTAATCATTATCACTAGACTGAAGTCCTAAACTATTCCATGAATGCAATGATACACAACATCATAAATAATACGACCACGGCTAGTCAACACGCATCACCATTCATGAATCATCATAGCATCATCATATAAATCAACCCATCATCATATACATCACATACTAATCATTTTGAACCAAGTATTATCATAAGATTGTCACCTCATCATCATAATTCATTATGACAAGACATCATAGCGATTTAACACGGGGGAATTAATTATATCCTAACTTAAGTATTAGAATTATCCTTTTTATCCTTCATTTTACTCCACATAATTATAGTTCATCACCTTAGTTATCCAACACTTCGAACGACACCTCATTCCCAACTCTATAACTAAAGTTATGATCATTTTAAGATTTCAAAAATATGTATCTATTTTTTCCTACCGTCGCCTAGAGACGCACATTCTCGCCCGACGATGCTACATTTCGTGTCCATCTTTGCCCAGTGGTGCTTCAGGAGATGCATCACAGAATCTCCCATGTGGGATTTTTTCCTGACGACACACCCAAAACGACCGTCGCCCGGCGGCACATCCCCCTCGTCCGACGATCCTCTGCTAACAAGGTTTTCCTGTTGCGATTCCTGCACTACACTAGTCCAAATACCCTACAATTTTATCATATTAAAGGTCCTAAAACATCATCTAATCATATAGATTCATCATCTATTAACATCCTATAATTCTATGTCAATTATGCTTCAATTACAGTTCATTATTCATCATCTAATTTCCAATTCTTTACCCACATCGCTCCAATTCATCACCTACAAATACCTAGGGCAATCTTACTAAAATTCAAACCTTAAAATCGAATATAATAACAACGATAAACTCACTTACCTTAATTTGTGGTTGAATCTGATTCCTCTTCACGTTCTTGAGCCCAAATCTCTTCTCTTAGCTCTTCTTCCAATTCTTACAATCACAAGAATGGGATAGCCAAAAATCTTTTCCCTAGTTAACCCTTGGACCCCTAATATCCAACTCCCCAACATGCCCTCACTTATCCTTCGTCAATTACCATTATACCCTTATTCTTCTACACCTTTATTATACCATTTATCTAATTAAAATGATCTTTAACAATTATTCTAATTATTATCAAATACAAATAATCCTCCTAATACTCTAATTCTCTTCATGACAGACCTAGTAATCCTTCACACATCATATTTATCTAAACATCGCATTATACATCATATATGTCTTAACATCATGGATACCACAATCATCAAATCACTCACAAATAATCATAAGCCTCACATATAAGCATTAAAACATCAAAACATCACTTACTTCACAAAGACTCACATAAAGCTCCAAATATTATATATATATATATATATATATATATATATATATATATATATATATATATATATATATATATATATATATATATATATATATATATAAAAGCATCGAAACATCATATATATCAAACACTTCACGAAGACTCATATAGTCACACTAATTTAATTAATTTAATTAATAAATCTAAAATGTGGGTGTTACAATTGGGTCATAAGAACCCTCCAAATAATTTCCGTTGAAATTTAGGTACACCGCTCATAGGCACAGGATCATCTCACTCTTTGTGGCTCACACCCCACGTGGGAACACGACCAAACCTCATAGCTCACACCCCACAAGGGCACACGGTGGGTTCTCATCTCTCACACCCCACATGGGCACACGATGACATGATTCTCGTGAGAATCCTGATATATCACTCACACTCCACATGGGCACACGATGACATGATTCTCGTGAGAGTTTACCTACAACAATAGTTTTCATTCGAGCAATGGTATGGCTCCGTTTGAGGCGTTGTATCATAGAAGGTGTCGGACGCCGTTGTGTTGGTACGAATCTGGAGAAAGTGTTGTGATTGGACCGGAGATTGTTCAACAAACTTCAGAAAAGATCAAGATGATTTAGGAGAAGATGAGAACTTCTCAGAGTCGTCAGAAAAGTTATCATGATAAGCGGAGGAAATATCTTGAGTTTAGTGAAGGAGATCATGTGTTCATGCGGGTTACTCCGATGACTGGTATTGGTCGAGCTTTGAAGTCAAGAAAGTTGACTCCGCGTTTTATTGGTCCATTTCAAATTACCAAGAGAGTTGGGGAAGGTTGCTTATCAGATTGCTTTACCGCTGTCACTTGCGAATTTGCATGATGTTTTCCATGTATCTCAGTTGAGGAGGTACATTGCGGATCCGTCTCATGAGATTCAAGTAGATGATGTGCAGGTGCGGGAAATTGAGGATCGGAAAGTGAAGCAACTGCGTGGTAAAGAGATAGCACTGGTAAGAGTAGCTTGGGGAGGACCAGCTGGAGGAAATGTAACTTGGGAACTGGAGAGCCAGATGAAGGACTCGTACCCCGAACTTTTCGTCTAAGGTATGTTTTCGAGGACGAAAACTCTTTTAGTGGGGGAGAGTTGTAACACCCCAAATTAATTCAAGTGTTAAAATAATTAGGAATTTAATTATTAATTTAATTAAAGGCTTAATTAATAATATTTCGGATTTAATGGATTAATTAATTATGGAATTAAAAGGAAGACCGGGGGTGTGAGGTTGAATTGGAGGTGAGTGGAGTAAAAGGTTCTACTAAATAATAACTAAGTTATTATTATTATTTGGAAAATAATAAAAGGAATATAAAAAGGAGGATAAAAAGGAAAAGAAGAAAAATAAGGTTATTTGGAAAAATCATTATACGTGAGATTGGAGAAGAGAAGAGAAAAGAGGAAAAAGCCAAACGCCGAGGAAATCAAAGATCATCGCGAGGTAAGGGGTGATTTCATTCGGTTTTAATGCCTTATGGGTTTTGGGAATCAATCGGGTGATTGGGTATGTTAGGAAATTTGATTTAGGTGAATATAGGTTTATAGGATTAAACCCTATTTTGTGTCAGAATATAGAATTTAAGACTGTTAATGTGTCGAACAATCAATAGGAAGGAAGAAACAATGATGTATGATGTTATACTGGTGTATAATGGTTTTAATTTAGTGTTTCTAATGTCATAACTCATATGGAAAGGTTTGGAATTGAATTGGAATGCATAAGTGCTGTCAAAATAGCAGAAAATGGTTCTAGAAGTGGGAACCGGTTCCTGTGGGAGGAACCGTTCAAAGTTCAAATTTCAAAACTGGGAATTTTGCACTCAGGAACCGGTTCCTATATATGTAGAAACCGGGTTCCCATACAAATTCCAGGAAGCGTGATTTTCAGACTTCACAGGAACCGGTTCCTGTATATGTAGGAACCGGGTTCCATGTGTAATTTTTCAAAATACTTAAAACTTCAAAAATTCATATTTTCTAAACCGTAACTCCGATTTGAGTGCCGTTTTCGGAATTATTTCTTAAATCAAAAATAATATCTTTTAAAAAGAGAAAAATATTATTTTGCTAAAATTATTTTAAAAATAGTCGAGCTTCCGATTTTTGGAAAAAGGTGAATAGTTGAGGACGATGGGAAATGGGGTTGAATTGCCTGATTTGATGAATGAGTAATAATGATTATCGGATGTCTATTGACAAATTGAGGACTTGATCACCCTTAATCTCTTGTTGATAGTAGACGGAATCATATTGGACGGTATATAATTGTCTTGCTATCTAATTGGGACATAAAGTGATGAATATGAATGAAGTTTGGTAGAAGCTTGTGAACCATATGAGTTGACGAAGGCTCTAATAAGGATAATGAATTAGATGGATGATTAGAGTTGGGTAGATACTAATGATGGTGTTGTGGTGTTTATGTTGTATTCTTCGACGGAAGTGAAAGGAAAATCTAAGAGTGATGAATTACCGGTAGTGAAGAATTGTTTTGAGATTGTTCCGAGTAAGTTGGATTGTCAGTGGTGGATGGATTTACAGAAGTATTTCCGGAAGATGTTAGTGAGCTACCACCTGAGAGGAAAGTGGAGTTTACTATAGATTTGATTCCTGGAACTAGTCCGGTGTCGATGGCGCCTTATCGCATGTCGGCATCTGAGTTATCAAAGTTGAAGAAACAGTTGGAAGAGTTATTAGAGAAGAAGTTTATTCGGCCTAGTGTTTCACTGTGGGACGCGCCGGTGTTGTTGGTTAAGAAGAAGGAAGGTACAATGAGACTGTGTATTGATTGCAGGCAGTTGAACAAAGTGGCAATCAAGAATCGGTATCCATTGTCGAGGATTGATGATTTGATGGATCAGTTGGTTGGAACTTGTGTATTTAGTAAGATTGATCTGAGGTCTGGATATCATCAGATTCGTGTTAAGGCGAGAGATATTCAGAAGACTGCATTTAGAAAGAGGTATGGGCATTATGAACATTTTGTTATGCCATTTGGAGTTACTAATGCACCTGGTGTTTTTATGGAGTATATGAACAGGATATTTCATTTGTATCTTGACCAAGTTTGTGGTGGTATTTATTGATGATATTTTAATATTCGAAGAGCGATGAAGAACATGCAGAACATCTCAGAGTTGTATTGGAATTGTTGAAAGAGAAGAAGCTTTATGCGAAGTTGTCCAAATGTGAATTCTGGTTAAGTGAAGTAAGTTTTCTTGGCCATGTAATTTCCAAGAATGGGATTGTTGTGGATCCTACGAAGGTGGAAGCAGTATCTTAGTGGGAAGCGCCGAAGAATGCTTCTGAGATCCGTAGTTTTCTGGGTCTTGCAGGTTATTACCGGAAGTTTATTGAAGGATTTTCCAAACTAGCGTTGACACTGACTAAGTTGACCAGGAAGGGTCAAGTGTTTGTTTGGGATGCTGAATGTGAGAAAGGGTTTCAAGAACTGAAGGGGAGGTTGACTAGTGCTCCGATCTTGATTTTGCCAAATCCGGCTAAGTCTTTTGTTGTGTATTGTGACGCATCATTGTTGGGATTAGGTGGTGTGTTGATGCAAGATAGGCAGGTTGTGGCTTATGCTTCGAGACAGTTGAAGATTCATGGAAGGAACTATCTGACTCATGATTTAGAATTGGCAGCTGTTGTGTTTGTTTTGAAATTGTGGAGGCATTATCTGTATCGTTTACGGTTTGAGGTATTCAGTGATCATAAGAGCCTGAAGTATCTCTTTGATCAGAAGGAATTGAATATGAGGCAGAGGAGGTGGTTAGAATTCCTCAAGGATTATGATTTTGGTTTGAATTACCATCTTGGTAAGGCAAACGTTGTGGCAGATGCATTGAGCAGGAAGTCCTTGCCTATGTCAATGTTGATGGTTCGTGAATTGGGATTGGTTGAGCAATTCAGAGACTTGAGTTTAGTATGTGAAACTACTCCGAATAGTGTGAAGTTGGGTATGTTGAAGCTGACTAGTGGTATTTTGGAAGAGATTCGCAATGGACAGAAATCTGATGTTGGTTTGGTGGATAAGCTGACACTGATTAACCAAGGTCAAGGAGGTGAGTTCCGAATTGATGAGAATGGCGTTATGAGATTTGGTGATAGAGTGTGTGTTCCGGATGTTGCTGAGATTAGAAAAAGTATCTTGGAAGAAGGACATTGAAGTGGGTTGAGTATTCACCCCGGTGCTACTAAAATGTATCATGACTTGAAGAAATTATTTTGGTGGCCTGGAATGAAAAAGGAAATTGCCGAGTTTGGGTATGCGTGTTTGGTTTGTCAGAAATCAAAGATTGAACATCAGAAACCGTCAGGATTGATGGAACCGTTGTTTGTTCCAGAGTGGAAGTGGGATGGATTTGTTTCGTTTGCCAAGGACAGCGAAGAACTGTGATTCTATTTGGGTTATTGTTGACCGATTGACAAAGTCTGCTCACTTTATTCCGATAAGAATGGATTATCCGATGGAGAGGTTGGCAGAATTGTATGTTGAGAGGATTGTAAGTTTGCATGGTATTCCGTCTAGCATTGTGTCAGATAGAGATCTGAGGTTTACGTCTAAGTTCTGGAAAGGATTGCAGGAAGCATTGGGTACAAGGTTACGATTGAGTTCCGCATATCATCCGAAGACAGATGGTCAGACGGAGAGGACGATTCAGTCGTTAGAAGATTTGTTGAGGGCTTGTGTGTTAGAGAAGGGTGGAGCTTGGGATAGCTACTTATCGTTGATAGAGTTTACCTACAACAATAGTTTTCATTCGAGCATTGGTATGGCTCCGTTTGAGGCGTTGTATCGTAGAAGGTGTCGGACGCCGTAACTCCGATTCGAGTGCCGTTTTCGGCATTATTTCTTAAATAAAAAATACTATCTTTTAAAAAGAGAAAAATATTATTTTGCTAAAATTATTTTAAAAATAGTCGAGCTTCCGATTTTTGGAAAAAGGTGAATAGTTGAGGACGATGGGAAATGGGGTTGAATTGCCTGATTTGATGAATGAGTAATAATGCTTACAGTGTTGTATTTGATATTCATTATGATTGAGATGTGATCATGTGATATAGCGGTTAGATTGTTTGACAAGTTGAACGAGGATTGATGCTTATGTGTTGTTTTCCTTGTTGTTTATTCATGATTGTATTGATATCATGTGTTGTTGTTGTTGTATATACTGGTGATAGTCTTACTGATTGAAGAGTAAGTGTTTGGCATATTTATGCTTTGTGATAATTTAATTCATGATTATGTTGTTATCATGTGATAGATTGGTATTGGCATTATGTGGAATTATGTTGTGATCATATTCCGTTGAATTGATGTTGCATGCTTTCATGATGCATGCATAAGCATTGTTAATTGGTTCATTCCCATTGTGCGGAAGTGAACTTGCAGAGCCAATAGACTTACCAGAATTTGAGGTAGTGAGGCTGGATTCTTGACTCAGTGTTCTGGGCGAATCATGGATTGGATTCTTGACTCAGTGTTCTGGGCGAGTCATGGATTAGATTCTTGACTCAGTGTTCTGGGCGAATCATGGATTTCCGCTGTTTCCAAGTGTGATGGAACAGAGGGTGAACTCGGTTCACGTTTGGTACCACATGCATAGAGTCTGCATTGCATATGGGATTGTAACATGCTAGGATGGTTTCCAGTGTTGCAATTTCCATTGATTGTTTACTTGCATAATGAATTGTGCACAATGCTTTTGTGAATTGATCTATGAATGTGTTTTGATAATGGACTAACACATCGAATTATTCTGTTGTATTTAAAAACGTATAATGCATTTTATATTGAATAGAGATCTCACCCTTACTTTGATGATTTCAGATTGAAGTGATTAGCTGCTTGGAATCGGTGAGGATAGCTCTAGAGTTGAGTCAGTTAGTTAATCCGCGTGTCAGTGTCGTGCTCTGGTAGATGTAACACTGGGGAAACGTTTGTTTTGAAATCCTTAATGGATATCCTTAATGGTTTTTGAATTATGTTTTGATTTATCCTGGAATAACTATGAATGATGTATTCGGGATTTGTTATGTTTCATTTTCGCTGTTAAACATAACTTTAAGTCTGATTTATTTAATGATTTATTCTTCAGTGAAAGCATGACAACTGTGTTGATTGATTTGAAATATTTAAATTGTGACGCCTCTTGATTTGTGATTAAAACTCTGATTATTAAATTATAAAATCGCGGGTAATTAGAAGGGGTGTTACAACATACATTATCAATAGTATTCTAATACACTAAATTCACAATTTAAACACAAAATTTCATATATCAAATATATTCATTACAAATACTGACACACTATAATTACACCAAGAAAACCGAAGAGATGATAATCATAGGGGTTAACAACTACCCACCCATATATATTTCATAGAATCCCTAAGTAATAGAAAACTCCACCCTTACCTTAGAGTTTCCTTAAGATTCTTCTACTTCTCAACAATGGTGATTTTCTTAGCTTTAGCTTCTTTCCTCTTCATTGTTCCTCTTTTCTCCCAAACACATTATGTCTATTCCCTCATTTCTATGATTGCAACTTGGACAAAACTCTTCCTCTCTTTCCTTGTTTTACACAACTAACCTTTGGACCCTTATTCGCATATTCTTCTTATGACCTTCTCCTTATAAAAATAATTAAAATAATAATTTAATTATTATAAATAATATTATTATTCTAATATAATAATATTAATAAAAATATTTAAATAGTATTCTCCCTTCACCCCTATGTTTCTACCCTTTTGCTCATACACCCCCAATACCTTATTTCCAACATTTTCTAAGGTAAGTACCCTTAGACAAGGTACCACAACACATAAAAAAAGACTCACTAATTCATCTAAATTCACAATATCACCTAATAAATCCATAAAAGTTAACTCAATTAAAATTGGAGTGTTACAAATCTCTCCCACTTGGAATATTTTCATCCTCGAAAATTACCTGATACAAACAACTCCAGATACGACTCTCACATCCTACTCTCCAACTCCCACATCATATTTTTTATGGAAGCTCCACCCCAAACTACCCTCATGAGAGTGATTTCCTTTCCCCTCAACTTCTTTATTTCATGATATTCGATTATCATAGGAAAGGTCTCGACTATAAGATTATCTCGCACTTGCATGTCACCCATCGAAATCACATGAGATGGATCTGAGATGTATTTTTGAAGTTGCGAAACATGGAATACATCATGAAATTATGAAAAATTAGGTGGCAAGACCACCTTATACGCAAAAGTTCCCGCCTTCTTAGAAATTTGATATGGACTGATAAATTGAGGTGTAAGCTTTCTCGATTTCAAAGTGTGTCCAACACTGGTCACTGTAGTGACTCTCAAAAATACATGATCTCCTTCTTGAAACTCAAGATATTTCCTTATATTATCATGGTAACTCTTTTGCCTACTCTGCGAAGCTTTCATCTTTTCTAGAATTAGCTTCACTTTCTCAGTAGTCTGTTGGACAATCTTAGCCCTAAGCACCACGTTCTCACTAGATTCATACCAACACAAACGTGTCCTACACCTTTGATCGTACAATTCCTCAAAAGGTTTCATCCCAAAACTGGAATGAAAATTATTGTTGTAATTAAACTCTATCAGTGGAAGATAACTTTCCTAGATACCTCCATCCTGAAGGACACAAGCTCTAAACAAATATTCCAATGACTAAATAGTCATTTCTATCTTCTCATCCATTTGTGGATGATACACGCAACTCAATCTCAACTTAGAGCCCAACGCTTCCTGCAAAAAAATTTGAAATCCAAAAGTAAATCTTGTATCTCGATCAGAGACAATACTCAACGGAATCCCATGAAATTTCACAATCACATCAATATAAGTCTCTTCCAACTTCGATAAACAAAAACTGATATTAATCATAATGAAATGAGCCGACTTTGTCGGTTTATCAACTATCACTCAAATTGTATCATTCCCTCTCGAAGTACTTGGTAACTCTGTCACAAAATATATTGATATACTATCCCACTTCCATTATGGAATATCTATCGATTGCATCAATCTTACAGGTTTATAATGCTCGACCTTTGACTTCTAGCAAGTCAAACAAGCATACAAGAACTGCTCCATGTCTCTTTTCAACCTGAAGCACCAAAATATCTTTTTCAAATCTTGGTACATCTTAGTAGCCCCGGGTGGATACTCAAGCTACTTCGATGAAACTCTTCCAAGATCATCTTAGGGTCGTCTAGTATACAAATTCTACCTCTGAACCTCAACATACGCTGATCATCACTTTTTCAGTTTGATTACTCGAACTTATCAGATCTATGAATTTAACATCCAACATTTGACTTTCTTTAACATTATCCAGGAAATCATTATTCATCTTTAGCATACCTAGCATCACGATATGTGACGTCATCTTGCAAACTATACTCAAGTTTCTAAACTGCTCAATAAGATCTAGCTCTCTAACCATCATAGCTGACATATGAAAGGACTTCTGACTTAAAGCATCATCCACGACATTAGCTTTACCGGGATGATAACTCAAGGCAAAGTCATAATCTTTCAGAAATTCTAACCACCTTCGTTGCCTCATATTCAATTCCTTCTAATCAAAAAGATACTTCAAACTCTTGTGATCACTGAATACTTCTAATTTTGAACCATAGAGATAATGCCTCCATAATTTCAACACAAACACCAATGCAACTAACTCTAAATCATGAGTACGATAGTTCTTTTTATTCACTCTCAATTGTTGTGAAGCATAACCCACAACCTTAACATCTTGCATTAGCACACCTCCTAAACCAATCAAAGACGCATTGCAATACACCACAAACAATTCATTAGGATTTGGGTAAGATCAAATCTAGATTTGTAATCAACTTCTTATTTAGTTCTCTAAACATTTCCTCACAATAGATGTCCCACAGAAATGCCTTTCCCTTACAAGTCAGTTGGGAAAACGAAAGTGTTAACATGGAAAAGCCTTCGATAAATCTGCGGTAGTAACAAGCCAAGCCCAAAAATATTTTGATCTCAATATCCGACTTAAGATCCTCTCATTGTAACACTGCATCCACTTTGTATGGATCCATAACGATACCATTATCTGAAATAACATGACCAAGAAAGTTAACTTCTTGCACCCAGAAGTCACACTTTGATAACTTCGCATATAAATTCTTCTCTTTCAACACCTACAACATGAATCGCAAACGCTCAGCATGTTCTTCCTCTTATTTGGAGTATATCAATATGTCATCAATAAAAATAGCCACAAATTGATCCAGGTAATTGTGAAATATACAATTCATATATTCCATAAACTCCATGTGCATTATAAACCCTTAATGGCATCACCGATATTTATAGTGTCCATATCGAGTTCTAAAAGCCATATTCTCAATATCTTCATCTTTCACTCAAATCTGATGGTAACCCGACCTCAAGTCGATTTTGCTGAAAATACATGCGCCTACAATTGATCCATTAAATCATCTATGATTGGCAATGTATACTTGTTCTTGATCGTCACTTTGTTATAATCTCGGTAATTCATGCACAACCTCGTGCTGCCATCTTTCTTTTTTTTACTAACAGTGTTGGAGCTCCAAAAGGTGACACACTTGGTCTCACAAACTTCTTTTCCAACAAGTCTTCCAATTGCTTTTTCAATTCTGACAATTCTAATGTCGACATCATGTATGGTGCCATAGAAGTAGGTTTGGTACCCGAGACAAGATAAATGGAGAACTTTATTTCCCTCTCTAGGGGAAAGTCTGCAATATCATCAGGAAAAACATCTAGACATTCACATGCCACCAGCAACTTCGTTGTTGCAGCGTGAGTTTCAACCAATAAAGATGCAAATAAAGCAAACACTTGATCCTTATCTCGTGAAAATTCCCTAAGTTGTCTAGCAGATAATAATTGAGCTTCTCCCTCATCACTAGGAGCAAGAAACCACACAAATTTGTTATAACAATTGATATGAACATGGTTGGTCTCCACCAGTCCATTCCCAAGATAATGTCCATGTCCTTCAGTGGCTAATAAATAAGATTAACATAGAAATTTCTATCATAAATCAAGAGAGAACAATTCAGACAGAGTGTAGATGTAGTCACCGATCCCTTCGCTTGAACGTTAATAACCATTCCTATGTTCATAGACGAAAATACAAGACCCAATCTGTTCACCCAATCAGCAGCAATAAAAGAATGCGTAGCACCAATATCAATAATAGTAATTAAAGTAATGCTATTAAAAAACATGTACCTCTAATCAAACGGTCAATACTAGAAGTCTGAGTACCTGCAAGAGAAAACACATTTCCTCGAGATTGCTTTGGTTTCTGACAGTTATTACCCATATATACCGTTTCACTGTAATTGTAACAAGTTACCACCTTATTTTTGCAATCAACGATCAAATGCTCTATCATACCACATTGGAAACACTTCTTCTCTTCACTGGCATATTCATTGGCATGATGACCAACTTCACCACACTTAAAACACTTCAAAGGAATATAAGTACCTCCTCCACTTGACCTCATACCATTAGGGACTCTCTTCTTACCCTTTTCAACTAGTGTATCTTAAGACTTCCCACGATTTTGATATTGTTTCCCTCTCTTCTCACTCAGACTCTTATAATGAGCTGAATGAGCTTTGTTATCTTTTTCGAAGAATTTATAGCTATTCACCAACTCTGGAAACCTGCTAAGATGAAGATACCCTATATCCTACTTGATCTCTTGATGCACCCCATTCTCAAACTTGATACACTTTGAGAACTTAGTAGTTGCTTCATTATAATGAGGATAGAACTTCGCCAATTCCACGAACTTAGCAGCATACTCAGTTATAGACAAATTACATTGCTTTAATTCTAGGAATTCTATCTCTTTCTTTCCACGAACATCTTCCAGAAAATACTTCTTCAAAAAATATCTATTGAACACAACCCTAATAATAACCTCATATATACCATTCATCCTTTGATAGATGTTAACCCACCAATCATCTACTTCATCTGCCAGCATATGTGTGCCAAATTGTACCTTCTGTGCCTCTAAATAGTCCATGACTTGGAAGATCCTTTCAATTTCATGGATTCAAGTATGTGCTATATTCGGATTGTACCTACTCTTGAACACGGGCGGATGATTCCTCTAGAACTTCTCTACGACACGAGATCCATAATTTCCACCAATAATAGGATGATGTTCCACATCCTGAGGAATAGCCTGCAAAGAAGCAACAGTCGTAACATCGTTTCTTCCATCCATTTCTCTATTTCACATTATCACAGAAAACATTGGTTAAAAGAAACATATCAACAGTATTCAACTGTCACACCATACTCCTGACTCAACAACTTGGTCGGATGGACCGACCTGCTCTGATACCATTAATGTAACAACCTAATTTCCCTGCATACATATAATTAAAATATCAGAGTAATTTAAAAAAAAAATTAGGATGCCACATTCATTCATTCACCATAATCATTCAATAGGATATGCAACGCATATTGAAACATGATTCACATATATTTCATATCTGAACTCCAATGGCTTTACTCTAAACTCTTCAACATGAGTTATAATCATAATAATCCAGAAACTAACATAAATTATCAAATAAACCCAACAATCAGAGTTACACACAAGTCTACTCACAACATAAACAAAACAAATGCTAATCCCCTAGTGATATGTACCAGAGCAGACACCGACTCAATCTATGCAATAAGAGGAAATCACATCGGCTAATCTCAATCCAAAGTTATTCCTAAGTATCTGCATGATGCCGTATAAAAGCATCATTCCAATATAAGGGTGATATTCTCAATCCTATAAAGAATGCATATATATATATATATATATATATATATATATATATATATATATATATATATATATATATATATATATATATTGTAACACCCTTCTAAAATACCCCGCAATTATTACAATAAAATTCAGAGTTGACATGTAAATAAAGGGCGTCACAATTGATAAAAGTAAAATTCAAACAGATGTCATGCTTTTACTGAAGAACATAACTCAAGTAATCATAATGTATACGTGTTCTACACAGCGGAATAATTTCAATTAGGATAAGTTCAAAAACCAACAATTATCCAAAATAACCATCAAAATAAAATAGAGTTCATCAATGACTCTAAGACATGCGTTCCCTAATGTTACAATCAAAGCATGACACGACACGCAACAAAATAAAATGCATAGCTCACTAAGCCATCCTCACCAGCTCCTAAGCCGCTAAACTTCAATCTGAAATCATCAAAGTAAGGGTGAGACTTCATCATAATTAAAATGCATTATAAGTTTCTCAAATCAACAAAATATCTCAAGTTATTAATCCACCATTTTTAGCATAATCAGATAAGTCAATTTTCGCCACTCCAATTCATGATCATACACACGAACATAACAAACAAATTATAACACAGGAAACCATCCTATCATGTTATAATTCACACAAGATGCAATGCAAGACTCTATGCATGTGGTACCATAGGTGAACTAAGTCACACACTGATCCATAATAACTCGGATACAGTAACATCGATTCGTCCATAATCACCCGGACATGAATCCAACCTCACCACCCATAATCACCCAGGAACAGTTATTGGTAATACTCACTAATTTCACACAATTGGAATTAGCTACCACCAGAATGTATATGCATGCACATCATAAAGCATACAACATTCAATACAGGTTATGATGACATCAAACATCATTAAACCATCATCAAACCATAACATGATATCATCACCCATCATGAAATAAATCATCAAAGCATAACATGCAAGCACTTACTCCTCAATTAGTAAGGCTATCACCAATATACAATCACAACAACACCTGTACACAAGTACGAATAATCCACAACACCACGTATACGAAATACAACACTACAACACCGAAAAAACCAACACTTTTCAATTTAAAAACAACTAATCATTATTTTCTCATTTTCATAAAATAGATTGCTTAATTTAAAGAATAACGTCCAAAACGGCGATTAAAAAGGACTTACGGTTTGAAAGATATGATTTTGTAACCGGTTCCTCCCAGGGAGAACCCGGTTCCCACCCTATGTGAAACACGCTCTTTGGAATTTTGTATGGGGAACCCGGTTCCTCCCACACAGGAACTGGTTCCTACGTTAAAAAACTAATTTTTTTATGAAAAACACATTGGGAACCCGGTTTCTCCCACCAGGGAACCGGTTCCTCAGACAAAGAAATTCCACCTCCCTGGAATTTGTACCAGGAACCCGATTCCTGCGACGTCTGTAGCAGAAAATAGGTAATTTTGACAGCATGTTATTTCCCAACTCAATTCTTACCATTCCTATACGAACCCACACATCCAAATTCATCAAAATCATCCAAACGACAACAACATAATGCAATATAGCATATTCCAACCATATTCCATGAACCTATAACATTGATTTCTTCAAGTTCATGCAATTTAAACAGTTTAGGACCAAATTCTACAAACCTAGAAAATCCTAAATTGGGATTCCTAACATACTCAATCAATCCTATTGATCCCAAAACCTATAAGGCATAATAACTAAGAGAAATCACCCCTTACCTCTGAGAAATTCTTGACCTTGAGATTTCTTGGTTCTTTCTCTTCCCTTGCTCTCTGCACTTCTCACGTACGATGAAAATTCCCCAAATGCCTTCTCACTTTATTTTCCTTTCTTTTGTTCCTTATTATTCTTAAATAATAATAATAATAATAACAAATAATGGGATTAGAGCCTTTTACTACACACACCCCTCACTATACTCTTTACACAACAGTCCAACTCTTCACTTTATTTAACCAATTCCAATAATTCCAAAAATACTAATAATTTAATTTTTAATTAAATAAATAATTCAAATTCAAATTATTTAATAATCGAAAATATTTGGGTGTTACATATATAAGCACATAATTGTTAATCACTCATTCAATCATCAATACATACATACAATTCAAAGTATTAGTTAACAATTCAACCTTTAACATCACTAAGAAATAGTGAAACATAGTATATTATGCAATGCAATGAGAATCCGTATGCGACTCAATGCATATGGGACCATCGACTCATAAGAACCCTCCAAATAATTCCAATCGGAATTATGGCACATCATTCACACCATATATGGGCACTCGATCAACCCAATCTTCGCCGCTCACACCCCACATGGGTACACGACCAACCATCACCGCTCACACCCCATATGGGAACACGATGGGTTCTCATCGCTCACACAACTCACATGAGCACACGATGACATCATTCTCGTTATAAACTAGATATGTTGTTCTTAGCCCACATGGGCACACGATAATCACACACCTGCACATGTATGCATGGCATATGTACAAATCATGCAACAATAACATTATACATGAAATTCTGGTACCAAATATGAGATGTCGAAGGTAATGTCACGACATTGATATATGTTTTAAACACAACTAACAGTACATAATTGTAAAGTGCAGAAAACAATAAAAACACAACAAAATTGTTAACCCAGTTCAGTTCCAACCAACCTACGTCTGGGGGCTTCCAAGTCAGGGATGAAGTTCACTATCAGCAGTATTAATTCAGAGCTAAAACTCTCTGTTTACACTCCTCACTTAATCCATACTCAATGACCCTTCTACCTAAGACACATATCTTATATATGAGAACCTCCGCTCACTCCCTAAGTCACACACGGTGACACTCAACAATAACAAAACTAAAGACACTCTTCAAAGACACACAATCACACTTGCTTCAAAGCTTATGGTGATTGACAAATTACAACTCAATAAACGTCCTACTTAAGTATCAATGAATACAAGAGAGACTCACAATAAAACAATGAACAACCAAAAATTAAAATTCTAAGTTTCTAAATCTGGAACGACCAATCTACAAAACAAGCTTTACAACCTTTAAATAGAGTAACAACAACTAGGGTTACTTTACTCACAAGTCTTCAGCCTTTCCTATCTTTTCTCTATAAAAGAAGGACATAGATCTCCAAGAATATTGTTGAAGACGTTCTCAAGCTTCCTTAATCAAAGCATACAAAAACAAATAAACTGACTTCCTTAAAATTTTGAACTTTAAACCAATTCTGTCAGTTTCACATGTCAGGACATCTGCTGTGACATCTGCTACTTCAGTATTTTCATGGTATTTTCTGAGCAGAATGTTTTACCAAAATTGCTGTCAATCAATAGAATTAAAAAACTCCCCCTTTGGAAAATTTTGGCTAAAATATTATTTGGGGTACAAGCCATATAAACATTACACCATCACAACTAACATAGGCAGTTAAGCACATATAGCAGAGCAACACAATAAAATTAGAATCACACACATAATAGAGATATAGCAGCGGATAAACAAACAAATGTTCAAACATTAGTTAGAACATTCATAGATACAACATTTTACTCCCCCTATACACAACACACACAGATGCATAATAAACAAATTCTTGCTCCCCTGCACAACAGCTTCTTCACTTGTGGAAACACACAGTATCATCAGAGACACACAGGAAGCACACACACAAATAAATAACACATATAGAAGCACATATAGCAGCAGTTCCCCTTTCAACATAATCATCACATCAGTTGTTAGCACAATCATCCCATCAGTTGTTCACACATGGAATCACAATTAACACAGCTGCTCCCCCTCAATACTATCATACAATCATCAACAATTCACACTCACTCACTCTCCCCTTTTTATCCATAATTATCCAAACTACTAATAAACTCATGGAGAATGACAGAAATAAATACTAGTTTCAACTAAGTCACTATTATCTAGTGTTAGGTACAGCCTAAAAACAAATGTTATGCACTCAAGTGCCAAAATTACACATAAAGAAAGTTCAACATTGAGAAGATGGAAACACAAATAGTATATCTTCATGCATAATCAGTGTTCTATAGAACTTGCAGACTCCTCACTTCCCTTGCTTCCTTCATTGCCTGAGCCTTTTGCAGAAGAGCCTTGAGTTGCTTGCTTCTTCTTGTTCCTCTTGTGTAGCACTTGCTGCAGCATTCTTCTTTAGAGCTAGGATGGTCTCTTTAAATTTCATCTTACTTTCTGAGCTTATGTGTATGACCTCATCCAATTCTCTATAGACTTCAGTCAGTTCAGCAATTAAATTTCCCTTACTTGAAGTTTTCTTTTCAGCACCTACAGATGTTGAGACAATGTTTGGGACAAGTGCTTCTACATACAATTTCTGATGAAGGGACAATGGTGTTTCTCTTTGCATTCAAAGATCCGTGGTGGATGAATTCCAGGATGTTGTTGAAGGATTATACCACATATGAGAGTGGGAAAAGCAATGGGAAGCTTTGTGGAATAGGTATCAGCATGCTTGATTGTTTTATCAAAAATGTGAGTACCATAATCAAATGGTATCTTCATGCCTACAGCATAAATAATTTTTTCCAATCCTACTGATATTGTTGAAGTATGGTTTGTTGCCACCCAATTGGTTGCTCCAATTCTATGCAAAATTGCATACTTCACAATTAACTTTCCAACAGACAGTTCTGCCTTCATAGGCCAATTGCTGACTTGATTGGCAGTGATAGTCTTGCATATTTGGTCATCACTGACCTCAAGCTCAAATTCTTCCTTCTCACTTCTTCAAAGATATTTATTGATGATGGAAGGTGAGAATTCAACACATTTTCCTCTAACAAATACCTTCTAGAAATCTTTGCTTCTCTTGTCATCACAGTCTTCTGGGATGTTAACTATGAATTCTTTGACTAGGATTTCATAGAACTTTGGCAGCTTTGTCAATATTTTCATCAACCCAGCATCATAGATTAGGTTGATAACTTCCTTGCATGCCAAGGCTTCTTTTCCCAATTCTCTTTTTAATGCTAGTCTCATCTGGTAGATGTATTTTCATCTTGCAGCAAACTCGATGGAATGAAATGATATGTTGCCAGTAGGAGCATAAGGGACATTATCAGTGGACCTCTGAACTATGGATTTTTGTACTTGTGAGATGTTTGGGACATCAGTCTCAACATCATAGTCAGAATAAGATTCAGGTCTGATTTTTCTCTTGCTGGATGATGGAGTAGCTTTGCTCAATGCTTTTGGAGGTCCATACATAACCTTCTTCTTGACATGTTTGGATGGAGTGCTTGAAGAAACAACCTTACCCTTTCTTGTTTTTTATCTCTTAGCAATCCTAAAGTTTACATTTATGATCAGTTTATTGTCAAATAGATTGTCTACATCTACAACTGCCTCAGCTACATTTTCCTCAGTCATTTTTCTAGTTGAATTAGTCTATTTATATTGAGGGGCTCTTTTCAAGGATGATGTTACAACATCAGTAGTGACTTTATTAAGAACGGTTTCTTTTTCAAGATTTATTTTAGGAGTATCTTCTTCCCTGATGGATGATTCAGTAAGCTATTTTGGAGCAACCTCACCAGGCATTTGGGCATGAGGGATGGTGATCCCTTCAACGGGTAAACCCACACCTAGGGTCTTAGCAACTAACCTCCTTATGACCCTGTCAACATTTACTACATCCTGATTAGTTTCAAGATCAATAGGTTCAGAGTCATTACCTCCAACTAGAACAGATGTTTCTCTTGGTCGTCTTGCATGGCGGGTGCGAAGCTTTTTAGGTGTTGCATCTAAGCAAGGAATCATTGAAAGAGGAACAATGTCTAGGGCTTCTTCAGTTGATATATTTTCGTTGATGTTGCTTGGTCCTGATGTAGTATGTTGAGACATCTTGATGGTGGAGTGCTGAAAGTTGATTTTCTGGAGGTTGAAGGTGGAGATATTGTGGTTTTCAGAAATTGTATAGCGTATGGCGAAACTTTGAAATGTTTGAACTTGGTGTGGGCCTTTTATATGTTGCGCTTCATGTCTCAATATAGTTAATTGATATTTTGAAAAATCAATCCCTTTAATGATGTTCCCACACACTATTAATTGCTATAAATTCTTTAGAGACCCCTTTCTCTCTCCTTGAAATTTCATATACATTTCATCCTCTTGAATGATAGTTAACCAACTTCATTTTAGAAAATTTATGGGTCATATTCATAGTTCTTCTTTCAGCAGACTGGTCATTTACTCTAGCAGAGTTATCTAATGTCATGACATCCCTTGTGACATTATGATTAGTTGACCTCATATTTTTCTTTTCCTTCTGGAAACTCCTACCTTCAACTTATTTGACCTTCACACATGTGGTATGGTTTGCATCTAGAGGGACCCATAAATAGTAGTTATCCTTGTTTCTTATCTCCCTTATGGTAACTTCACCATTCTTGTTTGTAATGGTACATTCAGCTTTTTTGAAATTCACATTAAATCCTTGATCACATAGTTGACTTATGATGATTAGGTTGGAAGTTAACCCTTTGACAAGTAATACACCTTCAATGTTAGGAAATTTTGTGTTGTGTACCTTCCATGTTCCCATGATTTCATCCTTCATTCCATCTCCAAAGTTGTCATAACCAGTTAGATGATTTTGAAAATTGACCAGTAGGTTTTGATCGCCTGTCATATGCCTTTAGCATCCACTATCAAAATACCAGTCTTATATGGTCTTCATCGTTGGTGAAGTGTGATCCAAGAAACATGAGATGTTAGTTTTGGGAATTCACTATTCTTTTGGGCTGGCCTGAGTCACATTTGATTGGTGTGTAGGGTTGGGGTAACCATACAGCTTGAAACATAACGGCTTTATATGACCATGTCTTCCACAGTAATGACATCTCCAGTGTTGAGGTCTTCTGTTAGGCTGTATGTAGTTGTTTCTTCTATGATGTTGAAACATTTGAGTTGACATCTTTGATTCATCCTGTATTTGAGAAGGTTCTATAGAGGACTCCTTTTTACCATTGTATCTCGGACCATTCATGTCTCATGATACTCTTCCAGATTGAAGTATCTTATCCAGTGTCTCAGATCCATTGTTTAGCATCTTGACAGATTTGGACATTTTTTCAAGGTCAGACTTCAGCATAGTCACTTGAAATTCTGGTTAGCCAGACTTAGGATGTCGTGACATCTGATCCAACATTACAAAATAGACAAGGTATAACATACAATTAAAAGCAAGAAACAAAAGAACATAAGGAATTGTTAACTCAGTTCGGTTCTAAGCAACCTACATATGGGGGCATACCAAGCCAGGAATGAAGTTCACTATCAACAGTAGTAATTCGGAGGGAAACCACCTTGTTTACACTCCTCACTTAATCAGACTACCCAATAACCCTTCTACCTAAGATACCACACTTAGATATGAGAACCTCCTCTCACTTCCAATCACCTCAGTTATGTCTATCAACTACAATCACACCAGTAACTGCATCGACTGCTTGGCTCCTAACACAATCAGCTTGGAGATACCTCACTCCAAACACAACTAAAAAAGTTTGGAGATACCACACTTTAAACACAATCTAAACTAGTCACTCAAGTGGCACAAACCAAACTTGGAATTGCTTCACAGTTTCTTCTAAGGACACAACCACACTCGTTGATTCACATCTTCTAAGTGAGTAAAACAACCCCATCGGGTGGTTCATTACATGGCTAACCCTAAAGATTACATCTTTCTAAAACCGACTAGATTACTAAAACTAGGTTACAACTATTTATAACCTATTATTTATAACAAAGATAAGTAAATAAACTTCGATACCCAAACTTTAAACAAAACGCAGATAACTTCTTCTATAATCAAGGTCCTCTCTGATTTTTTTTCTCCTTAGCTCTTAGACCTCCACATATGCCTTTAATCACGTGTTACTTATGTTGCATAATACTCCCAAAATATTCTGCACAATTGAAACAGAACTGTAAAAATCTTTGACAGTTCAATAGTGTGATGTCTGATGTCTAATGTCTCGACATCTTATAAGACATGTTGTTCCAGATGTTGAAACTTTCCAACACAGCATGTTTAGGCATTCTATTATTGTTGCTTTATATTTGTTTTACAAAATTAAGCCAACCCTTAAAACTGAGGAACTTACAATCTCCCCCTTTGGCAAATTTTGACTAAAACAAATAAATAATAAAATATTACATTGCACTAGCAGCAACAATTTACAATTAACAATTAACATCTTCTCCAGCAGAAACATCTTTTGTCTTCTGCGCACATCTTTAGATCTTGAGTTCCTGCCCATGTCAGGACATCCCATTTGACATCTTGTCTCCTACCTTGCACTAACACGGGATTAGTATGGTGGTGAATGGAGAGACTCGGTGTTGTTTTTTGGGATATATTGTCGCCTGAGTAACCTAATCAAAGATCAGAGTGGCCTGTTCAACACTCATATCACAAGCCACAATTTGTTTCCTTCTTTTAGGCTGGGACCTAATCTCCCTCCCCCTTTTTAGGAAAAATTTGACAACGGGAGCCTTCAGAAAAGCAAATCCAGTGGCATGATAATCACACTCGAGTGAACGTTATTTGATCTGTTTTTCACTATCTTTCTGAAGAAATAGAGGTTAGGGAGTCCTCTATAAATACCACAGCTGATACTTTTGGTGTCCACCGTTTGTAGTCCTTGGTCAAGGTGACTATGATTCTGTTTTGAAGGGTTGTACTAAGGAAAAATATGTACTATCCAGACTAACTTTGACCATTCTTAAAGGAGTTTGGCATCTTCTGATGCAAGGATTTAGTTCCAATAAAGGTTTCAATCACCTCTTGCAAATGCATGTGAATTCACCTTTTCTTCCACCAATCAGGATAGTTTCGTCAAGAGATGTCATAACATGTGACTTTGACCAAGTCTTTAATGATATCCACCCTTAAACAACTAGCAAGGACACTGTTTGCTGGATGTCCCCACACTTTCATGACTTCTTTTGAAATAGGTTATAATCTAATTTAGCTTGATTAAGATTTATTTGTCTTCAGATTATGTTAACAGAAGAATCTTCTTTTTGATACTTGGCTGATACTTATTTCTTTTGTTTGTATGCTTTACTTACGGTTGATGACACTCAGTGGAGTTTAAGGATGTTAATAATGATGTTTCAACATCTTTTGGGATATTCACACAGAGCCCATCTTCCTTTGCTCTGAGAAAATAATATTGCTTCTTCAAACATATATCAGTATAAACTCCCCTTTTCATCAGCTAATTAACAATCTCCCTCTTGACATTAGCTGGTCATCAACATAATAGTTGTGCCTTCTTTAATAAACATATCCAATTTCACTAGACACGGAAGCTTTCACAAATGACAGTTATTAGTTGCTTCTTAGATAGGTTGTTGCTCCCTAATGATACTTTTACTCTCCCTTAATATCTGAAATCCTCCTTTTAGCTTCTAAGATAAGCTAATTGTGAGGTTGTTACTATTACTCCCCCTGAGTTATACAAAATAAGGACATTTTTTAAGTTGGTCCTTATAATACTTGAAGCATTCTTCATTTGGAATTGCCACAGTTTCCAAATTAGGAATCCTTAGTTTGCTTATTGTACACGTTTCAGATTTCCACACTCTATAACTTGTAATAGAAGTAACTTCATAGTTAATCATGTATAAATAATTATATGTCTTCAAGAGAAAAGTGTGAACCTTATCTCCTTCTTCAATCGCTGGTGTCTTCAATTGTTGTTATGTTACATCTTCATGTTGAACATTATATTTTATACATCACATACTTCTTTTTTCTTGATTTAGCTTACCACACAGTTATCATAAATATCCAGTTCCCATCAAGATATATGATAGCATTTGTGTGTATCTCCTTAGTTGAATCAGCTCTTCAAATAATCACCAGATAACATTGCCTCACATTCAAGACTTGTGAAGATAACTGTGAACTTTGATATTGACGATCAGTTCACACTATGCCATGAATCTATCATACACACACTCAGCTCCCGACAGAGTATATGAACTTTGACTTCAGGCTGCACATCTAATAGGTACTTAGTCTCCCATCAAAGTACCTACTAGTTAGTCAATTAGAATTAACTACTCACACTAGATTATTCTGACAGATTACATCTTCACACACACTTCTACTTTCAGGCAATAACATATATATTCAAAAACTAAAGACATTTAGATGATGTTCCAACATCTGATATGACATTATCCATTATGGTTCTTGGGGTTAACATCTATAATATCTTGTCCATAACATTTGGGGGGAACATCGGAAGCACTACAACTGTCAGCTTTACATCCAAATAATTTACACATCAAGGAGTAATAAGATCTATATCTCAAAAAGATTTTCTTCAGACTTTCACTTCTGATTTTGAGATGATAGATGCGATAGTCTGTACCTATAGAGGAGATTCCCTCAACTAGGTTTTTGGAACAGACTTGATTATGGCATGACACAGAAATATTCAGATTCTTCACTACAATCTGACTTCCTTGATTCTTATTGACAATACCCATCCAGGACAATATTTAGGGAAGTCAACATTCATGATCATATTTCACTGTGGTTGAGACACATTATTCAGCTCCACAATTTGTTCTATGGTCATGAATAAATCTCCACATATCTGGTTCCTTTGATCAGAAGGATGTACCAAATATGAGCTCATCTTGATATTACATATAGGGATTGAGGGGTATACCTTTATGAGTCTTTTACTTGCACTGAGCTTGACTTCTATACTCACATAAGCTTAGGTCAGAAATAAACTCACATCTGGAGTATAAGAGCTTGTTGATCGTGTCATGATCAACTAATAAGCAGATGTCTCATCTTCTAGATCAGGAGTAGGTTTCAAACATATGTACTCACACTACATTTGTTTAGCACCAAGAACATTTGTTCTTCAAATGGTAGCTGCATACCAATAATAATATATGTTCCTTCTCCTTAGAACACATCATCCTTGATAGTCTTCAAGGTATTCAAGCAACTTGCAGATGCATATGAGAATCATTGATCAATTGAAACTCATCAACTCTATTAATATGTGCCTTTATGAGTGGACTTGAGGGATATCTCAAGTATCTTTTATACTTTTAATATAGTTATAATATTCTGCTAAAATATTCTGTTAAAAAAATAACCCTAGGAATATTCTTTCACTATAGGGATTGCATCAGTGGCTATGTAGCGGAATATAGCCATACTTCAACAAAAATGTACACAATGTTTACTCCATAATTTACTTGTAAGCATAACATGTAAGGATTGAAAATAAATTAACCCTACAATAAGTTTGCCTCTCCACCAAGCAACAAACTAGACCCAACCAATATCCTGACCAATATGGAAACACATAAGCACAAAAGATACCTTATCAAAAGCTTCACTCTCGCATGAAGGTGTTGACAATTTTCTGTGTTGATTATAGGCGGAACAATACAATTCAAAATCTTCATTCCTGGATGAAGTCTTTGAATTTAAATTTCTTGTTCCAGCATCTTTATCTTCTTTCTTCAAGAAGGTACAGGTTCTTATCATATTGGTCTAGTCCTCCACAGATAGGTCCATCCTCCACTTCTAGGGACCATACAATATGAACACTCCTTGTCCAAACAATCTTCTACCTTGTGCACAACTAGAAAGTATCCCCCATGGATCTCATCCAGAAATAGACAGGATGTTGTGACATCTGATCCGACATTTCAAAATAGACAAGGTAGAACATATAGTTAAAATTAGGAAACAAAAGAACACAAGGAATTGTTAACCCAGTTTGGTTCTAACTAACCTACATCTAGGGGCATACCAAGCCAGGAATGAAGTTCATTATAAGTAGTATTAATTCAGAGGGAAACCACCATGTTTGCACTACTCACTTAATCATACTACCCAATAACACTTCTACCTAAGATACCACACTTAGATATGAGAACCTCCGCTCACTTCCAATCACCTCAGGGATGTCTATCAGCTACTATCACACCAGCTACTGCATCGACTGCTTGGCTCCTAACACAATCAGTTTGGAGATACCTCACTCCAAACACAACTAAAACAGTTTGAAGATACCATACTTCAAACACAATCTTAACTAGTCGCTCAAGTGACACAAACCAAACTTGGAATTGCTTCACAACTTCTTCTAAGGACACAACCACACTCATTGCTTCACAGCTTCTGAGTGAGTAAAACAACCATCTTACCTATAGGCTTCGAGGTACAAATCAGTGACCATCCCACAATCTAGATGGTTCACTTACATGGCTAACCCTAAATATTACATCTTTCTAAAACCGGCTAGCTTACTAAAACTAGGTTACAACTGCTTAATTATAACCAATTACCCAACTAGATTTGGGCCTTCAAAATAGAAGCATATGTTGTAACAAACTTCTGCAGAAACAAAAATGCAGATAACTTCTGCTATAATCAAGGTCCTCTCTAATTTTTTTCTCCTTAGCTCTTGGACCTCCACATATGCCTTTAATCACGCGCTAATTATGTTGCATAATACTCCTAGAATATTCTGCATAATTGAAACAGAACTGTAACAATCTTTGACAGTTCAATAGCATGATATCTGATGTCTAATGTCTCGACATGTTATAAGACACGATGTTCCAAATGTTGAAACTTTCCAACACAACATGTTTAGGCATTCCATTATTTCTTCTTTATATTTGTTTTACAAAATTAAGCCAACCCTTAAAAATGAGGAACTTACATCACTTCACTTTCTAGCTTTTGAATAATCTCTATATGTTCTTTCTTTATGTCTTGCAATTGTATTATGAGCTTCTTCTGCTTTTCATTCTCCTGGCATACTTGTTGCATCCAAAAATTTACCTTCTTGACTTAGGCTTATGTTTCATCATAAACATCATATTTCATTGTATTCATACCTTATGATAGGATCAAAGCTCTTTGGGTTCTCAAGTCCTCTACAAGCTATGGAGGTTGACTATGTTAGCATTATGTTCTGAGGGAATCTCAGGCTCTCATATATTTGGATCTTTCAAGTCACAATGATGTATTATATCTCAAGACATCTTATTTGTCTCATTGTTTCCTCAAGAGTTGAAGTTTTGCAAAGAATTGATGAGGAATTCATTTGTGTCATTCATCTGATGAAATTAGGGTTTTGGCCCATTGTGAAGTTTGAAGTTTGGATAAGTCAATTTCTTGAAGTATCATCTTCCTTTTATCATTTGAGTTATCATGGTTCAAAGAATTACTCAACACATTCAGAAGATTTGAGGTTTTGAAGCTTGATTGGCTATCTCTTAACATAAGGTGCAAAATTAGGGTTTTGGATATAATCAGGATTTCTCCAGATTTTTCACTCAAACTTGATTCCATCTATTTCTATGTGTTGTTGGACATCCATTGTTGAAATATTGAGGTTCAATTTTGATTAGAAGCAAGTCAATTGATCACAAGGGGCAAAATGGTCATTTTGGTCAAAATCAGTCAAAGTCATGAGTTGACCAAGTGGACTTTTGGTCAACCATCAATTCAAATATCATACTTTCATTTTTCATGATCAAATTCACCATTGAACCAAGAAAATTAAAGAAATTAGGGTTAATTTGTTCTTGAAGTTATTTGAAGTTTGAATTTTTTCTAAGTGTCCACCCTATAGAACTTTGACATATCATAACTTTCTCAATTTTCATCCAATGGTTGCATACTATACATTTTTGAAAAGCTTGGGAAAAATTCTACAAGTTTGTAAATGTTTAAAATTTCTCAAAAATGCACCATTTGAGAGATATTTGAGTCAGAAGTTTTATGCACATGTTTTGGTTCTGGCTGGGCAGACTTGCCTATTCCTTGCCTCCCTCGCGCGTATTTTCAACAAACAATTGGTGGGAAAAATCATTGAGTTGATATCTTTTGATTCAGATGGAATTTAATAATTTTGTTTCGTGCATCTTGAAGTATTCCATGAGAGCTTCTAAATGATCTTTGAATCACATCATTTGGTCTAGTATTGAGCAAATTGCAAGTGTAACGCCCCGTTTTAATTAATATTATATATATTAATATTTTTGAGTTATCGTTTGATGATTATTTTGGCGACGAGAATATTTATATTAATCGATATATCTATTAATATATTTGGCGACGTATCGTTCGGTCCGGTTTTTATTCCGTTCGGTTCGGTAAAATATTATTCGGACCGATATTTAATTCCCCGGAATTATTTTAATTAATTGAGTTAATAATATTATTGGATATTATTAGTGTGTTAATTAATAAGAATAGTTAGGGGTGTGAGGAGTAATTTTGTAGAAATGGGGTTTACACCCTTGGCTAGTAAGAGTACACCCTTATAAAACATTTTCCTCATTTTCTTTCCAACATAACATCCTAAACCAACATAGAAGCATAGTGAGAGCTAGAGGGTTTAAGAAGAAGAAGAAGAAGAAGAAGAAGAAGAAGAAGAAGAAGAAGAAGAAGAAGAGCAAGGTTTGGGTTTGTGGGATCATCAAGAATCATCCAAGCATTTGAGGTAAGGGGTTTGATTTTCCACTTCCTATAGCTAGGGTTTGATAGATATGTTATGGATTTGAGATGAAAATTGATGTTGTGGTTTATGAGTTGTGTGTATGATTGTTGGAATAAATTAGGAAAGTTGAGTTAGGAGTATTGATTTACCATGACTAATAGGATTAAGTTGCTAGAATGAAGAAAATAAGGAAAACTATAAAACTGTGAAAACTATAAACCAGTAAAAAACACTGCGCAGAATGAAGAAGAAATGGAATGAGGAAGTAGAAGCTGGGAGGCGACCACCTCACATGGAGGGGCGGCCGTCCCAGCCTCCCTGGAGGGCGCCTCAAGCCCTTAACATCATGGGACGTTCGTCCCTTTCCTCCTGCGGATGGTGGATTGAAATGGTTTTCTACAATTTGTCTGTTTACTGCATAATTGTGTTTTCTGCATTTTTATGCAGTTTGGTTCTGTTTCTTTCTATTTCATTAAATTTATATACTACTAGTTAGTATTAATAAAATATAACTAGGACATAAGTTAGCCGATTAAATTTGGAACCCGATTATGTTCCGATTTTCCGATTTCGGTAATTTCGGCGACGGAGCAATTTGCTCTGAATTCAACGAAAATTGACGTGCTAGCTAAGTTTGACGTGTAGAACGTAGTGGTGAGGTTAGTTTTTCAAAATTACGATTTTTTATGAAACGACCCGAAATAGGCCAAATTACGGTTAAATTGAATCGGATTGCGTTTTAGTAGATTTAAGGCACGTATGGACAATCTGATTGCGAGCTTGACGATTATGATTAATGTCGGTTATTAGGAATGACTTTCGTGAGGATTATAGGTTATAGCAACTCGATTTTCAAAAATCATTTAAATTTTGAAAACTAGTGAAATCGCCACCTAATTTTATTTGTTCCAAAAGGAACTGGAAAATATAGATAAAACCCCACAGATGCGGATAAGGCGGTCTACGTGACCAAAAATATGGAATCGAGAGTCGGTTATGTAAGGGGAAGGTGTTAGCACCTCTTACATCCATCGTACTCGATGAGACCCATTTAGTTCTAAGCGTTTGTGTGTGTGTTAATTGCTAATGTCTAAGTTATGATCGAGAAATAAAAGAAACGGGATTTATTTATTATTGTTTTGAGTTTGGCACGGTTTTGGAACCGTGTGCCTGCGTATTCCCTTGTGCAATGGGAAAGCCAAAACTCCGTAGTTCCTCTCAAAAAGGTTTTAAGTTTTTTGTATTGATTTTATAAGAAAAATCGTGCATTAGACATTTCAAATGCTTGAACTAAGACTTGTTTAGTTTGTTTGAAAAGCTTAAGTCCTCGTTCATATTTGAAATGGCTATTACACACTCTTTGTCAGAAAAGAGTTTGATAATCGCATATGAGCGAGAAAAGGATCTTGAGTGAGTTGAATTGATTTTCAGGTGGGTGAAAAGTACCGAACAATAGGACTAGCATCCTACGATTCAAATACTAGAAACAGGATGAGCTCAATGCCCAACGAGTCGTCTATCATCCCAAAAGTTTTCTTATGAAAGAGTGAAGTGAAACAAAGTTTACGTTATTAAGAATCTTTAAACAATTGGACTAGCATCCAACGATTTAAAGATTCAAGGTTCATTTTTTTTACAAGTGTTTAAGCAATTGGACTAGCATCCAACGATTTAAGTACTTGAGTTTTTATTATGAAAAAGAAATTTGAAAATGCACTCGACGTTGGATCGAGGTTTGTAACTTAATTATGAAGGTGTTTTAGAACTCGATGCGTGAGAAATGGAGTCGAGTTATGGTTAATTAAGTATATGGACTTAATTAACCTCGTGAGGATAGGTGCTCTTATCCCCAACTATGAGACCCTGGTACATGGAAAATTGGTATATAGACCAATGTTATTTTCGGGTTATGATTAACTAAAGCAACAAGGGCTTTAGTTAACCTCGTGAGGATGGCCATGCCCATCCCCAACTATGAGAACCTTTAAGAAATTGGCTTATAAGCCAATCAAAGGAAAGTCGGATTAATTTTAATGTTGGTTGTGTGCGAAGTATACAGGGGTGAATAAATATTGAATGAGCGAATAAACAGACAATTATCATACAATACAATCGGAAATTTAAATAATTATTAGAAATGATTTTTTCTGTTTGATGAAAAATTAACTAATAGTTTAATCGATAAATCATCAAATAAAAACTATCAGAACTAATTATTATCTAGTACATCGCACAATCATTTACATAAAATAAATTAATTTAAAAGACAAGAGTTTAGAAATGGGCCTGGTATTGCAGTGAATCTAGAGGTGCGAAAAGAAATCCATCTGCTCTTGTGTGATTGGTCCGCAAAAGTTCATCACGTGCTGGCAATCTGGATGCGCCGGATCTTCTTCTCCACAAATACTCCAATGGCCAAAGTGGTGTAGTATTGTTTACCAAAAAATTTAAAAGAAAAAGAAAGATTGACTAAAAGAAAAGTAAAAATAAAATATAAAAAAACAAGGTGGTGACACTTGTCACCACCAAACTAAAACACCTATACTAAACTAATGTAAACTAAAAAACAATTAATTAAAATAAATTGTTATGTTAATTAAAAATAAAATGAAAAAAAGAAGGAAAGACCAAAACCCATCTGTTTCTCTCTCACGGAACGCGTTCTCTCATCTTTCTCTCATCTGAACCCTTACCCAGAAACTCCCAACTTCTTCTCTCTCGATCGTTTCCTGACAGAAACCCTCATCTCTCCCTCGATCGTTCTTTTGACGGAAACCCTCATCTCTCTCTCAATCGCTCTCTAACAGAACCCTAATCTCTCTCTCGATTCTGTTCGCTCATGGTTTTTTCTGATATTCTCGATTTCACGTTATTTTTCGTGGTTTCTTAGGTTGCCTAACTGGAAAAGGAAAGAATAGGAACCGTGCATGCTGATGAGGGAGGCGGAAGAGGAAGAAGGAAGGCGACCCAAATCGCAACCTCTTCCTCCTTCAAAGGATTCGGGTAATACCTTTCTTGAATGTTGTCTCTGTTGCCCTTTTTGACTTCTGAAGGGATAGGCTTAGGGATATGATGATTCGGTTAGGGTTTATGTTCTGTTATGGCTTTTTGTTTCTGGGTTGTTGGCTTCTGCGAAATGATGATGATTCTGGTGTTGGTTTTTTCTGTTTGGAACTAGTTTGGTGGTTTTGATTTCTGTTTGGAACTCTGGTGGTTATGGTTTTGGAATTGGTTTGTTGGTTTTGATTTCTGGCTTCTTTAGAACAGATACTGCATTTGGTTTGGAATTGGTTTGTTGGTTTTCTTGCCTTTCTTTAGACCAGATACTGCATTTGGTTTTGAATTCTGGCTTTTTTAGAACAGATACTGCATATGGTTTTGAATTGGTTTGTTGGTTTTGATTTCTCTTTGCTATGGTTTTTAAAACTGGTTCTGAATAATACTCTTTCTCTGGTCTTCTTGGCTTTCTTGGTCTCTCTGAACTGTGAGCTCTCCCTCTTTTAATTGAGTTGGTTGTCTGTTACTTTTACCCCTTTTTACTTTTGGTGAAAAACTATCTTTGGAACCATCAATTTCCTTTTTTCTGATGCTGCCTGCTATATTGTCTTGCTTGCATTGCTTGCCTGGCCCCTTTAGTTATAAACTTGCTGCTTGTACTTAGCATTTTTTGGCTTTGTTGGTTTGTTGACTCTGTTATGCTTTCTGCTGCCTTTGGGTAAAAATGTTTTACTCAAAATGCTGATAACCATGGTACCTTTGGGTAGAAAATGTCCCCTTTTGCTTGCTGCCCTGTGTGCTGATAATCATGTTTCTTATGCTATGATGCTTGCTGCCCTGTGATACTGCTGCCTTATAATACTGCTGCCTTGTGATACTGCTTGCTGCCTTATGATACTGCTTGCTGCCTTATGATACTTTCAGCCAATGATCTGGAACAAAGTGAGGTTGCTTTGTAATTCTGCCATCCCATTTAACTATGATGAAAATCTGAGTTATGTTCTCTTTGTGAAACAACTTAGGTTGTGATTTGTAGAGAGAACCCTAGGCCAATAATCAAAACAAAATTATAGTTGTATGAGGCTTAGAAATAATTAACATAACTTGAGAACCCCTTGCATTCTGATTCTTGCTGCCATCCCTAATGATGAGTCATAAACCATTTACAATAATTTTGCTTTTCCTTTCAATTAAATTAACTTGCTAATCATATTTTTTGTGTTTCATGTATGGATCGTGGCGAGTTGGATGATAGGATGAAAGCTTGGATGAGAAGCAAGACTTGGAGAAAGCGAATGGCAAAGTACAAGTAACTTGGAAAGAAATTCAAGAACCAAAGAGCTCCTCTTAAAATCCTAGGATCTTTTCTTAACTTGTATTGTAATGAGTTATTAGGAATTAGATCAATCTTGTAACAAACTTAAAGAAACGCAAGTTCTCAACCAAATAGAACGTATTTGTAACAATTGTAGAAACTCTGAGATAAATAAATACATTTCCTCTGCAAAATAATTTGTAGTATTGTATCTTGTAATTTCCTTGTAAAAGATGGATTGAGAAATGGGAAACTTGCACCAATTAAGATCCACCGATATCCTCATTAAATTTGACATAGAACTTGGATGATATATTTCGTAATGTGCAAAATTATCATGTACGAGTTCATCCCAAATGCCATTCGACCTGAATACCCGCGTTGACAAACTCCCACATTCTGGCGAATTTAATCAACTGGTGATGCAACAGACATATTAAGGTGTCCCGAAACACAGGAATTCCTTGTAACTTGAATGGATTGAAGAAACTATCATATCGGACCCTTCTTGCGCAAACATATTCCACAACCGGTAGAAGAACCAAAAGAATGCACCCTGATCCCATATTACTGAATTAATATCATGAAAGAAAATGCATACTAGAAAAACAACGATTCAATTACTATCAATATGAAGAGGGTAAATTTTGGGGTGCGACATACGTGTTTGACTATTTTTCCGTATTTGGAATTTAGTGAATGAATTGATAATGATGTGGTGTGATTAAACATGATGTTTGCGACGATGTATTTATTAATGAATACTTGATGATATGCGATGCGATGATATATGTCTTTGTACATGATGATGTGATGATTATATTGATGTTGTTAATAAATGCTTCCGATTTGTGAATGCATGACTTTTGATGATGATGAATTATTTGTGATGTTTTGCATAATGCAAATATGATGCGATGATATATTTATCTTGATATGGATAAATTATGGCGATGTGGGCTTTATGCCAATCTTGATGAGCGATGATGATGTTTTAGTTGTGTTGTTTTTATTGTCGAGTCACATACATAGCATTGACGACGAGGGCTTTTATGTCAAGCGACGATGGGCTTTATGCCAAGTGTTCCTAATTACGGACAAATCGACGGGTACCACATGCATAACATAGTCGTGTCTCATGGAGTCGGTTATGTTTATGTTTGAGTTGTTTGGCGTTGGGTTCTAATTGATAGATTATGTGGAATTGCGATGATACATGATGTTTTGTTTGGTGATGATCTTTATGATGAACATGAAATGAATATGACGTGATAATTTCATGATAACTATGCAATGAATATAAATGATGAGTTTTGCGATGATTTGACGTTGATGAAATGCTTAATGCAAATATGATGTGATGATGTTTGTGACGATGGGCTTTAGCCAATTTGTGATGATGTTGCTTATGTTATTAGCATTGTTTGATGTTGTTCTTTATGATTGTCGTATTGATTAATGACGTATTAACTTGTGATGATTTCGTGGTGATGAGCGTTTATGTGTTGTTGTGACGATTTATGTCGATGAGGTTATGGCGATGAAGTGTTGATTATACACATTAGAATGACGATTATAGTGAGTGAGATTTGGATATATGTTGGAATGCATTTACTAACCTATATCTTTTATGATTTCAAAAACTATATATATATATATATATATATATATATATATATATGTTATCATGCCTTTAATTATATGTTTTGGAGTATCTCACCCTTTACTTGTTTCTTCGTTACCTTTATACTGGTAACGTGCAGGTTATGAAGACGGAGTTTATAGCTGTTGTTAGTCGAGTCGGTGTCGCTCTGATACGTAGCACTCTGGGGGAATATTTATGTTGTCTTGTTGTTGTTCTTTTATTGTTATTCCTTTTGTGAATAAGAATCATACTTCATGAAAACATGATTTGATGAGGAAGTTTAATAAAGAAGATGTTTTGATTTTTAAGAATCCATTTATGATTTTCGATGATGCTATGTATCCGAGATTTATACTTTAAAGTAAACTGTTTAAAGTGATTTGGTTTTGAAGGTGTGACGCCTCAGTATTGAATTTATGAAATTTTAAATTACTCTGATTTTTGCATATAAAACCTTAGGTATTATTGGGGTGTTACAGCAAGGACCACAAGTGGAGGCTTCAAAACAGATTTCATGCATGTCCATGCATGCCCAGACGCGCACGTTCTTGCCTGACCAAATTCTAGTTTGTGCTCAACTTCTGGCATTCATATCTCACTCATTTCAACTCCATTTTCAATGAATCAAAGCTCATTGTAATCTTCATTACAAGAACTCTTGATAGGCCTCTGTAACCAGAATTCGCACGAGCCATTAATGAGAGATTCAAGCATGAACAGAGTTGGCCATAGGCTTTGCATACAGAAGATGATTTCATGCTTGTGTGTTTTTCAAGTTGTTTTCAAGAAAGCTCAGGATAGGAATCGAAGGCATACACTTGCCAGCTCATTTCTTTTCCATAAAAAGGCCAAGCAAAGTGAACATTCTATACACACTTTCCATGCACGAAAATTATTTTCTTTGCCATATCTGGTATGTTTGAGAAATAACCCATGTGCTTCCTTTTCACACAATCCTCACAGCTCATCAAAACGCAGCAATAGAAGGCTAACTTCAGAACAAAACGCAAGCTGATCCATTACACTGATATTTTATAAAATTCTGCTCCAACGGATTTGTGGGAGAAAAGGACTGATGTACCCCCTGATTATAATCTCTCTATATAAGCATGAGACTTCACACTTGCTCAACAGCTGCTCTCTCTCATTTTTCCAGATCTAAAATTGAACTCTGCATCTCAATTTTTTCCTCTTCTTGAAGCTTCTTCAGCTTGCATTTCAAAGGGATTCTTCTTCTTACTATCACTTCAGTGAAGTCTCAAGAGCAAAGCAGTGGAGTTTTCTCATCGATTTCAGAGGCATATTTGGATTTATTTTCCAAATCAAGAGGTAACTTCCAAACCTTGAATCTTCTTTCCTAGCCTGCCATTGATGAATAAGAGCTTATTTATGTGTGGATAGCTGGCCAAACAATAGGTTTGATGTATATTTGCATCTGTTTTTGAAGTATTTTGCATAGCATGAAGTTCTGGAAATTCGTATGTGGATGATTTTCATGATTTTCTCACTCTGATTTCTTGATGCATGGTTAACTATTTTGAATTCTACAAGTTGTTTGTGATAGCTTGTCATGTGACCTTTAAGTAGAGCTTTGGATCGTTTGATTTAGTTAAGAAATGAGAAAGTTATAGGGTTTAGAAGTCAAATGCATGGCACTGCTGTTTCCACGCGTTTAGGGCTTTAGGCAAAGGTAGAAGATGATAACATGGCACACTCTGATTGGCTTGTTTTGATTTTTGCTTCTACTTGAATTTATTTATATTTAGCATCTTTAATAATTTTATTTTGCATTCAAAAATTTTCCAAAAATTATAAAAAAAATATCATAGACTCTTGTCAGCCTCTAATATTTTGTAGAATTTTTCTGAAAATCTTCAAAATGTTTTGATTTGTTAAATAAATTTCAAGCTTAATTGATTTTGTTTTAATTAAAAATTCACAAAAAAATACTTTCCTATGATAAAAAATTCCACAAAAAATATTATGAACCCTTTAATTGGTCATGTTGAGTCCATGATATTTATTTTATAATTTTTTTATTTTTGCATCATTAAATAAATTCATGCATTACATTGCATTTCATGCATAATCATAATTATTTAAAATATTTTTATTCATACAAAAAATGCATAAAAAATATTTTAGATCATTCAATTCATTTATGTTTCATTTCTGAATTTTATTTTATAAATTTTCTATTTTTGCATAATCAAATGAATTTTTGCATTACATTGCATTTCATGCATATTCACAATTATTTAAAATATTTTTACTCATACAAAAAATGCATAAAAAATATTTTAGATCATTCAATTCATGTATATTTCATTTCTGAATTTTATTTCATGAACTTTGCATCTTTGCATAATTAAATGAATTTTTGCATTAAATATTTGATTTGCATCTCATACTTTGCATTTGTATTATTTTTACTATTTTTCCTTGAAAACAAAAATCACAAAAAATAATGTTAATCTTATTTGAGATGTTAGGTTACTGTTTCCAATTTTTGTAGATTTTTATTTCTGATTTTTGTATTTTATACAAATTTTTCTTGTTTATTGGTCATATAAGTCTAATTTTGAACTAGTGTTGACTTTTGAATTTTATTTTGATCCTTCCATGGACTTTTAAGTTGGGAAAGGATATGTCTCTGACTTGTAAGGGATTTGAGCTCATTAGTTCATTTTTGTTTGGATTTTATATCTTTTCTTTCTATTTTTTTTATGGAATTTCAAAGTGAGCATGTCCTTTTGGCCTAGTGTAATTGAGTCAAGCTTCAATTTGAAACTTATGAACATAATTTAAGGCCAATTTTTGGGTATGTGATGATCATTTGAATGATTTATTGATATGTAGACATGTTTTCATTTATTGAAAATCATATGTTGATCATTTGGTTTCCACCTTGAGCATAAAGTTTGTGTAGTTTCCAAACCCTAATTGGTTGATGTTTTGATACCTAAGTCATGTTCTTGTGCAATTTTTTATTCTAATTGATGCTTAGGGGTATGATAACCTCAAGGATAGTCATCTAAAGACTTGAGAGGAATTTGACCTCAATGGATCATATTGATCCTTTAGTTTGAAAGTGTTTCATTTGCATGAATTGTGAGATATGAGGAATGCATTCATGCAATCCTTCGGGAATTTACTTCTCATTTCTTTATCTCATCCTCATGACATGTTTAGGATTTTGAGTCCAGTTTTATTGATTCATTTAAGATCCCTAAATTTTCACAAATCATGTTAGTTTTTGTTGCTAAGATGTCATCACCTTGTGGCCATGGTTGTAGCATTTGTATTATGTATATCTTTCATGACATTAGTGATCCAATTTTAATTGAATTCTTGATGTCTAATTCTGAATTAGTACACCATATTATCATTAATCCTATGCTATTTGATTTATTGACTTGCATTCAATTGTAAGATCATCATGATGACCTAAAAGAGCTCAACTTTCTTTCTTTTCTAATTCTTAGTTTGATAATACCTTAAGGGATTATAGATTCATGATGTTTGAGGTATGTCATTTCAATTGACATTACTTTGAGGCTCATAATTTATATCTTGTGAGGGTTCCATCATCACCCTATGACATACAAGACATCATTATCTTCTTACATGATCTTAATCAATGCCGTTTGATTTGAGATAGGTGGTATTTATCTTAGATGATTTTGTTCATCAAATATGTGATTTGTTTGTGTATTGAAGTTTCATATTCTACATTTGGTTGCTCATGAATCATATCTTGAGTTAAACTTATGACACAAGTCACACATGGTTTTAATTATCTAATTAAAACTATTTTGTTTAATCTTTATCAAGTGTCATATTTGACTAGTTTTGGTGTTTTCAAACCCAAATTCGATGTACTTTTGTATGCAAGCTCTTTAACTTGTTTGAAATACTTTTGTTTATGGTTTACTTAGGTCTCAAGCTACTGACCTTATGTGTCACATCACTTTCTCACCTTCCCTCTTCACCATATTTGACTCGTTAATTTGTACACTTACTTAAAGTTAACTCTAGGATTTAAAATCGATCTTTTCCTTTGCTAGTTTTTGTGCTATGAATTGTTGTGATGTATGCTAATTATTTTGTTCTTGGTATGAACATTATCTTTATGTGTCCATCATGACATCACTCAAATATGACACCACTAGGCATGTTCACAATTGCATATTTATGCACATTTCACTATACACTTCTAGATGCGTGTTTAGGCTCTCTTAGTTTACTTTGTTTGTGAATCCTCCGAATGCATGTTTGAATGATCTTATTGATAATATGATAGGTTTTCGACTGCACTTTATGTATCTTGGTGTTTCTTGGTTCACCTCTTTTCATCTTTGCCTTTTCATGGCTTCTTTTAACTTGTAAACGCTTTCTAGGTTAAAAATTTTGACTAGTTTTCGCACTAATGTTGTAATTGCACCTTTGTGGAATTTTCTTTATGACTTGATTATTAATTCTTTCATATGATGATGATACTGTAATCACTTCATCTTGAAACCTTCTTGGCATGTTATAAGTCCCACACACTTGGATTCACTTCACTATACACGATTGTTGCATGTTTACACACTTTTGTAGATTTCTTTTGTTCATGAATCTTTGAGGCTATTTGCATGATGTAAATGAAACATTAACATGTTAGCTACTGACCTTTATGTCATTTTTCTCTTTAATTTCCCATTCATTTCATCTAAGTCTAACGCTTCGCACAATTAGCTTTTCGTATGCTTTTAGGCCTAGTTTCGACCTAGTTTGTGAACTAGTTTTGTATGTGTGTGCTTATAGCAATGTTTGATGTTTGTTAAAGGATTTTATAAACTTTATAAACAAATGTTATGGCTACTGACCTCACATCACATGACACTTTGTATGAACAATCATTCATTTGATGCCATCTCATCTTCTTCTTCTTTTCTTTTTCTCAACACTTGTTGGTGCTTAGTTTGTGTGCTTTTGCAAAAGCACTTTGCTTGCTTTTCCCCCTATTATAACTTGGTTTTCTAACCAAGATGATTGAATTTATATATTCCCTTTAAGTTTACTCTATTAGGTTATTTATCGAGTTTAGACATTGAGTTAAGCATCCATTCATGATAACTTTAGGTAGATTCTTCCCCTTGTTTATACCCCTAACTTAGGATTAATTTTGCATGATAGTGATTAGGATTTAGAAATAGGTTAGTCACCCATAGCCATCTTACCTTTTCTCCTTTTTCATCCTTAAAACTAAAATCTTGTTTTGTCAAGTGCACTAAAATACTCTAATAATCTGAAACTTTTTCAAAAATGAAAGATACAAACCAATTAGTTTTAGGATGTTTCGTCGTCCTGTTTGCTGCTGATGTTTCGTCATCTCATCCTCTGATGCTTCATCTTCCTGCTGCGGATGTTTCGTCATCTCATCTTCTGATGTTTCGTCGTCCTGCTGTTGATGTTTCTCCATCCCATCTTCTGATGTTTTGTCATCCCATTTGCTGATGTTTCGTCATCCCGTTTGTAGCTGATGTTCCGTCATCATGGAGGTGTTTCGTCATCGTTTGTTGTTTCGTCTGCTAATCTAAAAAACACAAACCAACCAAAACAAGGGAGCCGAAATACGGTGCTCTGACTTTCCTATTGCACGAGGGAATACGTAGGTATCCAGTCGCGGCGCTTGATCGAGCACAACCTTTGTAAATATTTCCTTCTTTTCCCCGTGTTTTCTTTCTTTTATTCTTTTCTTTGTTTCTTTATTCTTCTTTTCTTTTTGCATGCATTATACCATATACAGATATAGTTAGACCTTTACACCCATTAATTAGAAAGCAAAAGCGGATACCGTAGAATACTACGGGCGCGTGGGGTGCTAATCCCTTCCTCGTAATGACTTCCTTACCGATCTCGGTCGCAAGACCGTGATTTCTCTTTGTTTACTCGATGTTTACCTTTCCTCTTGGTGGGATAAAAAACATTTGATGGCGACTTCATTGATATATAGTTATATCCTTTGATTTTTCGGCCGGTTGTTTCAATACTTCAACACTTTTGATGCATAGTTCCTTGTATGTAGAAGCTAGTTCTTTAAAGGTCAATTCCTCATCACATGAGTCTCCATCAAAAATATATGTATCAGTCAGAGTTGTTACATATTTGGTTGATTCCTCTTCCACCTCATTTTTCAGAATCCTCATCTGACCAGAGTACATTCAATCATTTGCTTTTTCTTTTAAGGAAAGTTGGAAATTCATATTTAATGTGAACAAAGCCTCCGCATTTATAACACCTTAGCTCTCTTCCTTAATTAGTTATTTCCTCATCTTCTTCTTTCTTCCCAGAGTTATTTGTTTTGATGATGTCGTATGAGATGTTCTGAACATTTGGTCTTAAGCTTCCCTCCATCCTTTTCAGTACTCTGTTAAATTGTCTTCCAAGAAGGACTATTTCCTTAGTGTCCAGATCAAATTCCTCCCCTTTTTCTTCAGTGTTGGACTTGAATGTTATGCTTTTAGACTTTTTCTCAGATCTCTCATTAATACCCAACTCAAATGTTAGTAGAGAACCCACTATTTCATCCACTTTCATGTTGTTTATTTCTTTAGCTTCCTCAATGGCTGTCACTTTCATATAAAATCTCTTAGGTAGATATCTGAGCATCTTCCGCACCAGCTTCTCTTCTGTTATCTTATCACCCAAGGCACTGAATGCATTTGATACTTCAAGAATGTTCATGTGAAATTCTTGAATGCTCTCTTCTTCTTTCATCCTTAGGTTCTCAAATTTAGTAGTGAGAAGTTGTAGCCTTGACATCTTAACTTTTGAGGTGCCTTCATGAGTAGTTCTGACAATTTCCCAAGCATCCTTGGCCACTTCACATGTATTAATCAGTTTGAAGATGTTTCTGTCAACTCCATTGAATATAGAACTTAAGACCTTTGAATTAGAAAGAGCTAGTTCATTATCATCCTTTGACTAGTCTTCTTCAGGCTTCAACTCACCAGTAGGTTGATTATCAGCTCCAATAATGATAGGATGTGTCCATCCTTTCAAAATAGCTTTCCAAGCCCTACTGTCCAAGAACTTTATGTATGTTGCCATACGAGGCTTCCATAGGTCATAGTTAGAACCATCTAGGATTGGTGGTCTGTTCATAAATATTTCCTCCTTGTCCATGTTACCAGAAAGTATATGTCGTAGATCTCACCCAGAGCCAGAGCAAGATGCCTGCTTTGATACCAATTGAAATTCCGGTACCAGATATGAGATGTCGAAGGTAATGTCACGACACTGATATCTGTTTTAAACACAGCTAACAATACAGAATTGTAAAGTGCCAAAAATAATAAAAACACAATAGAATTGTTAACCTAGTTCGGCTCCAACCAACAAACGTCTGGGGGATTCTAAGCCAGGGGTGAAGTTCACTATCAGCAGTATTAATTCAGAGCTAAACCTCCATTTGTATACTCATCACTTAAACCCTACCCAATGATCTTTCTACCTAAGACACCTATCTTAGATATAAGAACCTCCGCTAACTCCTTAAGTCACACACGGTGACACTCAAAAATAACAAAACGGAAGACATTCTTCTAAGACACACAATCAAACTTGCTTCAAAGCTTATGATAATTGACAAATTACAACTCAACAAACGTCCAACTCAACAAATGGCCAATTTGCAAAACAAGGTTTGCAGCCTTTAAATAGAGTAACAGCAACTAGGGTTGCTTTACTCACAAGTCTTCAGCGTTTCCTACCTTTTCTCCATGAAAGCAAGACATAAGATCTCCAAGAATATTGCTAAAGACGTTCTCAAGCTTCCTTAATCGAAGCATACAAAAACCAAAAAACTGACTTCCTAAAAATTCTGAACTTTAAACCAATTCTGTCAGTTTCACATGTCAGAACATCTGCTGTGACATTTGCTACTTCAGTATTTTCATGACATTTTTTGAGCAGAATGTTTTACCAAAATTGCTTCCAATCAATAGAACTAACAATACACATCGAAATTCACCATGAAAGGTACACTTCGCTACTACGGGCCAACACACAACATCTTGTCATACCCCAAAATTTGCCCTCCTATTTCTCAAGACATTTCATACATCCATACTCAAGGATTCCTCAAGGTTGATCAGACAAACCCTCTCCTAGACAATCAACCCAAACTAGGGTTTGACAATTCTCAGATCAAGATGGACTTCCAACATCTCCAATGGTCTTCATGCCTGCTCATATGCTTCAAAGATTCTCTATGTCAAGTTTCAAGCCTCACAAGTCAGATTTGCTCATCCAATTGCTCAGATGGTTGAAAATCAGTTGTATTGGACAAAAAGTCAACTGTGGTCAACATACAGTCAAACTTCATAATTTTTTGTCAACATCCTCATTTTGAAGTTACATTCATCATTTGATCAAGGGTTGATCATGATTCATCAAGAAAACTCAAGATTTGCTCAAAAGTCAAACTTTCTAAATTAGGGTTTCTCAATGAAAAGTCAACCAAACTTTGACTGGGCATAACTTCTTCATACTTTCTCAGAAATTTTTCCACCATCTCTTGTTTTGAAGGAAATTCAATTCTCTACAACTTCATGTCTCACAAGAATGTTCAAAAAATGCTTCATTTGGAAGGTATGGATCAAAACATTACATGTCCTTTTTCAAAGTCAACAAAAAGTCAACATTTTGTTTTGAAGATATATTGAGCATGGAAACTCCAATTGAGATGAAACCAAAGAGGTTTGTTAGAGGACTCTTAGAGCTTTCCAAAAAGTCCAAGAACACTCAAAAATATGGAACATTGAGCAGGATACACCATTCACAAGTTAGGCAATTTTGAAGAAGTGCACAAAGAGAGATACTTCTAAAAATCAAAAATTTTGCAAATGGGCTTACTTTTTCTTCATCCAAACTTGTTCCTTATGCAATTAGGAATATCCAAGCCCAATGCCACGAATTTTTACTTTATTTTTCTATTTAATTTGGATTTTATTCATTTAAATACAAATTAAATTCAAAATAAGGTATAAAATCAAAATTAATTGCAAATTTGATTTTTCTCTCTTCCTTGAGATCCAAGCAACCCAATAAAGCCAGCAAATTTCGAAATTTGATTGGATATGGCAAGAATTGATTGAAATTGATCAAAGAAGAGAAAATTTGATTTGATACAAAATCAAATATATTTTGCATTGATTGATGATTGATTCTTCCTCAAATCAGCTCCAATTCCATCTACTATATATACACAATACATAGCACATGATTGAGAACGAAAAAATTGGCTTGAGGAACCCTAACCTAATTCAAAAATCCGTATATACAAGCTACCACAGCCACGCTCTAGCTCGATTCCATTGATTCCAAGCATCAAAACACATTCCTTGATACCTCCTGAATCGATCCAGACCTTTACATTGCCCAAAAACATCAAGAATCAAGCAAATACGATTTCGGTTTGTTCTTATTTTTCCAAAATCGAATTCTGTTTATCATGCATTATTAATGAGTTTTGATGTTTGTTTTGTGTTTAAAATGAAGCTTGCAAACTTTCTGGATGGTTTAATTGTATTTCTATGGCCGGAAACACGAATCACCATGATTAGGGTTTTCTGAACCGAATTAGGGTTTCTTTAAAACGGAAAAATTGGACCATGAGACCACCACCATCGTGTTCAGAATGATGTTTCCAATCGATTCATACCCTTGAATGTTATTTATATTGTCTGTGTTTGATTTTGAGAATTGCAGGGGCTATAACGTCGCACTGAGGCCGACGCTATATTTTCAATTTTTTAAAACGAAGAAGATGAAGTTTGCGCTGGACGATGCGCTGAGGTGACACATGTTCACAATCCACTCGCCCGATTTCCAAATGTTGTACACGGCTCATTGGTCATGGCTTGGTTTGTGAAAGGGTCACCGGTTCGATTCTCACCAGGACCACTTGTTTTTCTTCTTTTTACAAACTAACACATTTTTCTTTTTATTTTCATATTTTCTTTAATATTTTGCATACATTTTAATTTATTTCAATAATTTTTATCATGCATTCAAAAATACCAAAAAATATTTTTCTTTTTGCATTATTTCCAAAATGTTTATTTAATTTACAGAATTAAAAAAATATTATTTTGCATGCATATTTAATTTAATTGTTAATTTATCATTTAAATCACATTTAATTGATTTTTAATTATTAAATTAACTCCAAAAAATCCCAAAAAATTATTTTAGCATATTAATGTTGTTTCTAGCATAAAATATTTTTCTCATTTAAAAATTATCATTTTTGCTAACATTTTTCTCTTATTCGATTTCTTCGTATTTTCCGATTTCTCATCTTTTCACAGGTTATCTCGTTTCGGACGATTTCTTTTTATCGTTTTTTTTCTTTTTTTTCAAATTATGTAATTGCTTATGGGATGTAATAGCTTAATCAGGGCTTTTATTTTCCACATTTTAAATTATGTATCTGCCCCAAAGCCATGTAATAGCGTAGGATTTATCTTTCCGCACTTTACATTTCCGCAATTTAACTTCTGCACCCTATAAACTGCTAGTAATTAGGCGTGTATGGCAAGACAAAATTGGACATAGCTCACTCATAATCTTCAAAGATAAAATATCTGAATTGACACACTCTTTTCACACATGCACCCCTTAGGGTAATTCTCTCTCGTTGCCTTTACGAATTCAAATGGTCAAGTCCCTCGAACGTAGAGGTATCCTAGCACCGTTGCCTACAAACAAATCATCATAGTCCCTTCGATACAAAGATCATAAGACTCACGATGTCGCCTCCGAATACATGATCTTGACTCTCGATTGTCGCCTACGAAAAATGATGATAGTCCCTTCGAATGTGCTAGGATACTTCCTACAAGTTGCTTTCTATGACCATACGATGTCCCTTCGAATGTCCCGCTTACATCCAACGAATGGAGTTACCTACCAACTAATGTTATGGATAGCACTATTCTCAAGGAACGTAAATAACACGAAAAAGACCATTCTGAGTAGGTAATAAGACTTTTAGTTGCTTGCTCTATCAAGATACTTTTTACAGCACACACTTTTTCAAATTTCAAACTCTTTTCAAAACGAAACATTTCCAAACACTTTGTATACATTCCTACATGAATCATTACAAAGTCAAAGCGAAATGCCTTTTCAAAACATTTTTGTCAAACACACAGAAAGCACAATTTTTTAAAGTGATCTAAGAGCAACTAAGAGCCCAGATAACTACGGATGAAAAGGGTGCTAATACCTTCCTTTTCATAAACTTCTCCTTACTCGTAATCTAACGAAGGTCTTTTTCGTACTTTTACCTTCCCTTAATTGGATAAAAGAAAAGTCGGTGGCAACTCTTGCTATCCGCATATTTGCGATACAAAAACCTATAAAGTCATTTCACCGTGTTACGAATCGGCGACTCTGGGAGACACTCTAAAGAGAGAATACCTTAGGATTTTAGATAACCTTTATTGCTTTTTATCGACTTGCTTGCTTTATCTTTAAGGGTTGCTTGGGTATTATATTGTTGGGATCCTACACCGGATCCGGTTTCTTTTAGGTAAGTAGCAATAAATCGTCACTGCTAGACGATATCAAAACGGTTAACATGATGGCTACGTTAGTGTGGCACTTTGGATGTCCCGATACTCTTCATTTCCAAGTTGAGGATAGTATTTGGCTTCCGTGGTGTCATCAAGCACTAACTAAACTTTTAGAACCTTAATTGACCCATCTTGGCCATTAGAAGGTAGTGAGATGGCTTTTTGCAGACTAAGGTTGGTCGATACTCGATGCTACGCTCATTAAGATCAGACTTTGGGATATTTTCGGTCGACCACTTGGTAGTCGTATTGAAATAAACGCCTACGAGATGATCAATGATGTGAGATTCTTAGAACCCGATTACTATTATAGGACAGATGAACCAACTCGAACTTTTGGTGGGTAATCACCTATACCTCATGCAAGCCTTAAACCTAGGCTCATTGTGTGAATTGCTTGTGTGTGCCAAACATGACATCATGACATCATTTGCATTGCATATCATTTCTAACTATTTCAAGGACCTAGGATTTATCTTTTCTCTGCTTTGTAGGAATTATGGCTTCTAGAAAGACTATCCGAATCAACTTCATGGGTATACCTTCTCATCAAAGAATTGGTTTCGAAATTCCCGACCATGCTCGATTCATCAAAAGACATGGTTATCTGCTCAGCTCTTGATCCGAAACACTATTGCTTTACATTCCAGATTATCGCTTGGTTCCTACCTTGGAAGAGTTCTCTAAGCTACTGGGGTACCTATTCTTGACCAAATGCCATTCACCGTTTAGAAAAGGTTCCTAAACGAAGACATCGCATCCGACTTACATCTTAAGCGCTCGACATTGAAGCCAATTGGGAAACCGTAGTGGAGTTAAGGGTTTACTTGCTAAGTTCCTAATTAAGAAAGCCCGAATTCCTCAAAGTTATGAGTTTCCATGCATTTGAAGACATTGTGGCCTTGCTAATCTATGGTTTGGTTCTATTTCTAACTCGGATCAATTCATAGATATCAATGCCATCAAGTTGTTCCTTACCCGCAATCCAAGGCTCACTTTACTTGGAGATATTCTACATTCTCTCCACACTGCATTACTAAGAGACAAGGAACTCTCATGTGTTGCATACCGTTACTTTCCAGGTGGTTTATTTCGCACCTTCCTCCATCAGTTTTGAAGAATGAACAAAGGTTGAGATGGTCTCAAAGGTTAATGTCACTCTCTCATTCAGATATTCGTTGGATTCTTTTCTCTCAAAAGGACTTCACCTTCATCGAGCGTTGTGGAGAATTCCCTAATGTACCACTACTTGGTATAAGGGGAGGTATTACTTACAACCCTTCTCTAGCTCTACGTCAGTTTGGTTTTGCTCGAAGAGATGGCCCACATGATATGCTTCTCCAAGATATTGTGTTCGATTACAATCATGATCTCCAGAATTACCAACGAAGGTTCATACACGCTTGGGGCATGGTAAAAAAGACTGATACCAAGACTTTGGGGCACCAGAACTCCATTCCTTGGGAACCTTACCTCAAATGGGTGCGAGCTCGAGCTCAAAACCTCATGATGCCATTCACGCCTATTTTACCAGTAATTATGGAACCTGCTATAGGTGACTAATCCTATAATCGCTCTCCATCCCGACATGCCCACCGATTTTGAAGACTTGAAGAGATCTTGGATTCAAATTAAAGAAGAGGGATACCTTTGAAGCTCAGTGTTATGCAAGTGAGAAGAAAGTGCTAGAGTTGACCAAGCTACTTCATGAAGAGCTTAAACATCAACGCCTACCTCGGCACCAAGAGGAAGCCCATGGAGACTTAGAGCTTTAGGATTTATATGTTTTCTTTATTGTTTTGAACTATCTTTTGTACTTAAAAAGAAAAATTATAAAAGAGAACTAATAAATGTTTGTTCTTTGCTTGTTTAACAAATTTAAATCTCTAAGGTCCTTGAAAACATTGCATTGCATCTGCATAAACATTGCATATCATAGCATAACATTGCATCACAGTACATTGAAGATTGGTTTTCTCATTCTCTTGCTATTTATTTTAGCGTAAATGCTCTTGAACAGCCACAAAGATCTCCATGCTCGTAATGCCTGGGCCAGCAGATGTTCACCGCTTGGTCCAAGGCTAAGAAGATCCAAGAAGCTCATCAATAGAAAGAAGAAGGTTGTTGGTCTTCTCAACATGGGCACGCTACAAAGGTGGTCCTAAGAGGGTCACGGATAGAGCTCTCTCAAGGAAGTGTCAAGAATGAGGGAGTGTCGAGGTAATGAAGATATCCATGAGCCTAAGAAGGAGGGACAAGATCGCTCTGACCATAGCCAGTACTCTGATGAAGATGACAAGTATAAGCAACTTGAAGACCGCCTGAATGCTGTGGAAAACCTGAAGATGTTCGGGTTGAATTTCGATGATCTGAGCCTTGTCCCTGGTGTGGTGATTCCTCCTAAGTTCAAAGTTCCAACTTTTGCCAAGTATGATGGAACTTCTTGTCTGAAGCTGCATTTGAAGTCCTATGTTCAAAAGATCAACCCCCACACTGATGACAGAAAGTTGTGGATGCACTATTTTCAAGAGAGTTTGTTCGGAACTCAATTGGAGTGGTATTATCAGCTAGAGAATGACCGTATCCGTACCTGGAGTAACTTAGCAGATGCTTTCTACAAGCAATATGAGTACAATGCTGAATTGACACCCACTCGCATGCAACTACAGAGCATGTCTATGGGTCGTGATGAGAAGTTCAAAGAGTATGCTCAAAAATGGAGAGATCTAGCAGGCAGAGTTCAGCCACCCTTGTCCAATAGGGAGTTGGTTGATATGTTTATGGGAACACTGACAGGCCCATTCTTCAATCATCTGATTGGAAACTCTTCTGCCGGATTCACTGAGTTGATATTGACAGGAGAGCGTATTGAAGCTGGTATCAAAAGTGGAAAGATTCATATAGAGTCATCTTCAAATACTACAAAGAGATCTTTTGGTGGTAAGAAAGAAACTAATGTTGTGTATGGTCAGAAAAATTGGGCCAAGACCGACCGTGCTCAATCTGTGGGGGCAGTAGTGATCTCCAATCCTACATCAAGACAACCTCGTGAGACAACGCACAGAGCTTAACGCCACCAAGACAGATTACTAAGATCAACATGCCATCGCAAGCCTTGCAACACATGTTGAAAGCAGAGCCGATCACCGAGGATCCTCCTCAAAACATCAACACTTCCTCCGAGATACAATCCTAATGCTAAGTATGCTTACCATTCCAATAGCCCCGACATAACATCGATGATCGCTGGGCTCAAGAACAAGATTCAAGACATGATTGAAGCTAAGCATCGAGTTTGATCCTCTTGTTGAGACCGAATGTGATTAACGCGCCTATGCCTAACCATGACAAGAGTTCCAATGTCATTGATGGCGATACTATGTTTTCAACATAGATGACTTGACCATTCCTCCGATGACTATTAAGAAGAATTTGCTACAAGCCTGTCAACCCAGATGCCCGAGAATTTTTGGTGCCCATCCGCACTGATGGTTGTGCTTGGTTGAGAAGACGTGTTCGGCATGATGGATAACCGTGAGATACTATTTCTAAAACCACCGTAAGTTGTGTGAAGATATGTCTAAATCAAGATCAAGATGTGAACGAACTGCACCATCTGTGTGGGATACCTTGGGGAAGCCAAGTGGGAAGTACGATTTCATGGTGAGGTACACTGTTCCTGAAAGCTACAAGATTCCTATTGAAGATGTTAAGGTGACTGGATGGGGTGACGATTTCCCAGAAGACTATGCTGATGTTAACACTATAAGAATTTCCTCTGTTGATTATGTGCCTAGAGTGGCACCTCTCATCATTACTTCTTCTAGACCGCCCATATTCCTCGACAAAGCTATCCCTTGGAACTATGGAGTGATGTTTACTATCATGGCGCCAAGATCCTCTCGACTATTGAAGATCTTACAATGGCTACCATTCCCGACATTGACAACATCACCGGATCAAGTAAGGTGACCAACCGAAGAGTATTCTCCGATATCTCTCCTCCAAAAGACACCGCGACTCACTCGCATTCCAATTATTCAATCCATTCCCAAGAACCAAGAACTCACCCTCACCCGAAGTACCAAAGGAAGTTATCAAGACACCTCCAAACAAGAAATGGAGGAAATTCAAGATCATCAAGAAAAGTGACTACAACGTTGTGGAATTGGGATGATCATCAAAATCTCCATGCTTGCTCGCTTTGTGCTCGAGGCTCATGTTAACGCCTTTAGTGAAGTTTCAAGAATGCTCACGCATCGCAAGACACTACTACCGACCGTTTGAAGTTTGTATTGCTAGCCCGGCTGCCAACAACGGCCTAGGCTTCTCCGATGTCGATTTGACTCTAAGGAACACAACAAAGCCTTGCACATCTCTCTGAATGCAAGGGCATTACATTGTCTCATGTTTTGGTGGATACCGGTTCGCCTCAATATCCTTCCAAGACCGCTGATCGGCTTGATGTCGGGGGTTAGTTCAAACCCGGATATAATTGTGAGAGCTTTTGATGGTTCTAAGCTAAAGGCTTGGAGAGCTCATTCTCGCCACCAAAGTCGGTTCCCGACTTTTAACTCCACTCTTGTCATGGACATTCGTCCGACTCTTGCCTACTTGGACGCCTTGATACATGGGAGGCGCACTTCTACCTTGCATCAAGTCAAGTACCCGGTGAAAGGGAAGGTTGTACAAGTGTGGAGAAGAAGAATATATGGTCACCATCTACAATCATTCCGATACCTCGAGATGGAAGGTGAATTCTTCGAGACTCCAAGCTTTTGAAACAATACCCGTAGTCATGCTGCTGACTCTCCCGTCACTCCCGGTTACGCAAGTTCCGCCTAGGATGGCCTCACGAAAGATGCTCAAGTCGCAGTGGAAGAAGGAGGTAGTTCTATTTGGGGTCGCCCCGATCTTCCTTTCAAATTCGACAAGACCGGTTTAGGCTTCACCATCAAAGGTCAAGATGATACGCGAACGTGCCGCCTTCCTTTCCGCATCGGAGGGAATCCATGTTATAGAAGACAACGATAGCGACTTCGACATCGCAAGTGGATCTTCCCAACCCGCATAAGGGCTCGACAATTGAAGATCGAAACGCATACCAATCTCCTTTAGACAGAGTGATTGCTCTTGTTTTGTTTTGCTTTTCAGATTTTCTATGTTTTGAACAATAAGCTCTAAAAGCCTAGTGCCTTGCCCGGCATCATGGCTCGCTTGTGAGGGTTATTATCCGTCATTTGCATATTTTCATTCAATAAAATCGTTGGACTTTGCATTCTATTTTGCTTTCTTTTACTTTATCACCCCTTCAAAAGCTATGTGTTTCTTACACACCCACGTGATACAATCGCTCACTCGCTCGATGATAAGCTATGCTATTGCTAAATATGACTTGATAATCCGATCTACCAAGCCAAGACGAAGGTGAGGAAGACGTGAAGTGCCAGAGAACTTGTCGATCGCTACAACAAGAAGAACGAGTTATACACCACACGAAGAGCAAGTTGAGGTTGGAATTTAGGTAATCGATGAAGATGTAAAAGAGATCAAGATAGAGCGGTCTCGAGAGCAGTTAAAGAAAGATTGGTTCGGATACTAGACTCTATTGAGGTTTTTGCTTGGTCATACGAAGACATGCTGTGGTTGGACATTGACATTGTGGTACACCGATTGCCGACAAAAGAGGGTTTTCTCCTGGAAATGTATGCCGATGCGTCCCGAGATGTCGAGAAAATCAAAGTCAAGTTATGAAGCGCTCAATGCGGTTTCTCAGTTACTTATCCACAAGGTTGCAAACGTGGTACTGACTCTAAAAGGATGGCAAGGTACGAATGTGTGGATTACGTAGATCCGAACAAAGCAAGTCCGAAAGACGATTTTCCACTTCCTCATATTGATGTTCGCAACACCGCCAAAGATAAGGTTTTCTCCTTCATGGATGGTTTCTCCTTAAATCGATCAAAATGGCTCCCGAAGACATGGAGAAGACTACTTTTGTTACACAATAGGGCACTTTCTGTTACAAGGTTATGCCGTTCGGACTAAAGAACGCAGGCGCCACTTATCAGCGCGCTATGGTGACATTATTCCATGACATGATTCATCACGAGATAGAGGTCTACGTCGACGACATGATAGCTCGATCACAGATTGAAGAAGAACATCTTGATCATTTGCAGAAACTATTTGACATATTGAAGAAGTACAGGTTGAGACTTAATCCTAACAAATGCACCTTTGGAGTCAGATCCGGTAAACTCCTAGGGTTTGTTGTCAGTGGTAAAGGTATTGAAGTTGATCCCGCCGAGGTTAAAGCTATTCAAGAAATGCCAGCTCCCCGCACTGAGAAGGAAGTCAGAGGTTTCTTGGGCCGATTGAACTACATCGTCAGATTCATTACACATCTAACTGCTACTTGTGAGCCAATCTTCAAGTTACTAAAGAAAGATCAAGTGGTAGAATGGAACGACGATTGCCAGATCGCTTTTGACAAAATCAAGGAGTACCTATGTAATCCTCCTATCCCGATGTCGTCAAGGAAGACCTCTTATCATGTACTGATGGTTGAGAATTCAATGGGGTGTGTTGGGGCAACATGACGAGTCCGTCGAAAGAGCATGCAATATACTACCTTAGCAAAAGTTTACCGATCGTGAAACAAGATACTCAACCGAGAAAACTTGCAACGCTTTGGCTCACGACTAAGACAAGATATGTCGACTCACACTACTTTGTCGATTTCAAGATGGATCCGATAAAATACATATTTGAGAAACCAGCCTTCTCCTAAGAATAGCAAGATGGCAAATGATCTTAACCGAATACGACATCCAAGACACTTCTAAAGCGATCAAAGGAAGTGTAGTAGCCGATCATTTGGCTCATCGTCAGAGATGACTATCGCCTATGCAGCTCAATTTCCGAAGATGTCTTACTAGTTACCGAAAGAACGCGGACGAAGGACCCGAACAAGGATCCCGATGGACCATGGTCTTTGATGGAGCCTCAAACGCACTTGGCAATGGCATTGGCGCCATCATTACATCCCCAGCGACACACTTTCACCGCCAGACTGCTTCACCGCAACAACATGGCCGAATATCATGGGTATCAAAGTCGCTATTGACTTAAGAATCAAGTTCTTGCAAGTGTATGGAGACTCACTTTGGTGATCACCGATGGGATACGAAACATCCGAATCTCATTCCATATCGAGCATGCATGTTTGATCCCCTACTCAAGAGATTACTTTCAATCACATTCCACGAGAAGAGAATCGGGGCGGTCGCCTATGTTCAAGGTCGATGGGACAACGAGGCTCCCTGCATCATCATTGAGAAGTTTGACGAACCAAAGATATTGTTACGAGCTTGATATAGAGGAGAAGGTACTTGGACATGAAGAGGTGTCTTGAGACTGGGGGGCATCCAACGATAAGAAGTTCTTGAGAAGATTTGCATCTAAATTCTTCCTCAAGAATGGCATCTTATACAAGCGATTTAGGCTTGTGTACCGGAAAAAGTATCATGGAAGAGTTACACGGCATTTGGTACCCACTCTAGTGGGCACACCATGGCTAAGAAGATTTTAAACGGTTACTATTGGTCCACCATGGAAGCTTTTATCATGCTCGATCTTGCGGTATTGCGTATAAAGTTTTAAATCCTTGGGCCTTGGGGCATTGACATGATCGGAGAAATCAAACGGAATCGTTTCATCCTTGTGGCAATTGATTATTTCACCAAATGGGTAGAAGCTTGCATCTCACCAAGAATGTTGTGGCTCGATTCATCAAACATAATCTTATCTGTCGATATGGCACTCCGAAGGATTATCATAGATAATGGCTCTAATCTCAATAATAAGATGATCACCGAACTGCAGCTCAAGATCAAGCATCACAACTCTTCTCCTTATCGGCCTAAGATGAATGGCGAAGCCGCCAACAAGAACATTAAGAAGATTATACGAGACAAAGGACTTACAAAGATTGGCATGAGATGTTACCATTCGCTCTTCATGGTTATCGACTACAAGACGAACATCAACAGGGCAACCCCTTCTCTCTGGTATGGTATGGAAGTAGGTTTATTCCTCAACCGAGTCCTCCAGACGGAGTTAGGCGAAGACGATTGATTCGCCTTGATTAATTTGATTGATGAGAAACGACTGCATCCATCCGCCATGGATGATCTATCGAAGCGAATGATTAGAGCATTTAACAAGAAGGTCAAGCACCGAGTCTACCAAGTCGGTGATCTAGTAGTCACACATCATTCTTCCACAAGGTGATCCCGGGCAAATGGACTCCCACCCACGAGGGACCGCTTGTAGTCAAGATGATTTTCGGAGCTATGATACTTAGCACCATGGATGGTGAAGACCGCCCACACCGTGAACGCATATAGTCAAAAATACTACGCATGAAAGAGACCCGCTAGGTCGACCTACCTAGGCAAAAATAAGGGCATCCCGGTGAACCAAAAGGGTTCGGAAAAGTTAAGGATATATACAAAACATGTACACCGCAAGTCGAAAACCGGTGGCTTGGGCAAAAAGGGTATCCCAGATCAAAACCCGAAAGGCGTCTAGGCAAAAGTTAGGATTTAAGCGCACGACTATGTCTCGTATCACCTATCTACAGACTACTATCAACATTCAAGATTCAAATGGCGACAATCAGTCTACTCATTTTCTACTGACAGCAAGGAGATGAGATAGTTGAAATATATGAGTACTAGCATAGTTGGAACTTAACGAGACTGTTTCCGCATAGCTTTTTACTTTTCGTGTATACAAACCACTTGGCCATACGCCACCTTTCAAATAAATACGAGTTCTTTCTTTATAATTTTTGCTATTGTTGTTTGCGTAAGGTCCAACGTTTGCTTTGAATGATTATATGCATCTAACAATAAAAATCTATCCACAAACATGCGAAAAGTGAACATACGAAAGTAATTGCTACAGGCTCTAGGAATTGAGATGACGGCAAAAGTCACCAATGCATTTCCCCCACAGAGCATGATCCCCACAGAGGTGTCACTCACCACGAAACCTTCCCCAACAAAGAAGATGAGGACCCCCAAGCAGTGATTTCACTCAACTTAATCGGGCCACACCCATCTTCGAGCAATAACATTTCATCCCCCAGCCGAGGTATTTATCCCCAACAAGGTATCTCTCAACATTCCCTTTCCCGACAAAGAAGATCCGACTTGAAACTTGGTCGTAGTGCATGGAGGAAACCTGCATCCTTTTTCCGCTAGAGATTACAACGGCCCCTGATCCTTCTAACCCGGTCCCAAGAATTATCAAACACTCGCCAGGATTTACGCAAGAAGATCCCCAGAGTACCTCCCACTCCCCAACAGATCTATGTATGAGATCCTCAACAACGTGTTTCGATCTCTACCATCCTCAATAATATCTAGGCCCAAGACTTGGTCGATAGTGCGGAGGAATCAAAAGTTTTCTTCTCAAGGTTTCGTCCCAAATGTCGAAATCTTCCAAGCGTAACATCCGTGATCTTCTTCAAGATGGATATATTTTGAAATACCACAACATCTATCATTCATACATTTCTCATATATGCATATGTCATTCATACACATCGTCATGCATCATTCCTTGCATAAGACTAACAATATTCTATCAAAGTTTCTCTTGTTTTCTCCAAACAGTGAAAATCACTCGACGCCAACTGGACCAAGATTAAGACCCGAATCCAGACGGGAAAACTATCTGAAAGACCACCCCTAGTTGTCCTCCGACAACTGGTCCAGGATTAAGACCCAAATCCAGACGGGAAAACTATCCGAACGACCTCCCTTGTTGTCCTCCGACAACAGATCCAGGATTAATACCCGAATCCAGACGGGAAAACTATCTGAACGATCACAAGTTATCCTCCGATAACAGGCAGTGGATCAATACCCGACGCACAACAGGGAAGCTGTCCACATTTTGCCAACAATTATCCCCTCAGAGCAACCAAGATGAAGATCTGTTCTGACGCTCTCTTATTATCAAAGAACTACGAGTCTAGCGACGACTCGCTTGCCTTGGATGGCATCTTAAGCCCATCTCCGACTACTTGTCAATCCTCGCCTCGTCGCATATTTGGTTAAAAACCAATACAAACCATTAACTTCATTCAAAGATGAGCACGAAGTCTAACGTACGACTCCCTCCGGATGGCATCTTAAGCCCATCCCCTTTCAATTTCAAGACATCTACAAGAGCCTAGCATACGGCTCACTCCTCAGCACCGACATTTCCGGATGGCATCATAAGCCCATCCCTGTCAGTTCTCCTATCAACAATCCCAAGTCTAGCGTGCGACTCATTCCCCAAAGAAGTCTCCAACTTCTCCCAATGGCATCTGTAAGCCCATTCCCGCATCATCAGCCAACCGCGAGTGCAAATTTTCACTCGAGTGTTCAATCATCTTCTACCTCCAGGTCACGAAAGGCGAACATGCCAATCTAACCCTTCCAGTACAAGAAGATTGAACAAGGGCAGCTGTCATACCCCAAAATTTGCCCTCCTATTTCTCAAGACATTTCATACATCCATACTCAAGGATTCCTCAAGGGTTGATCAGACAAACCCTCTCCTAGACAATCAACCCAAACTAGGGTTTGACAATTCTCAGATCAAGATGGACTTCCAACATCTCCAATGGTCTTCATGCCTCCTCATATGCTTCAAATATTCTCCATGTCAAGTTTCAAGCCTCACAAGTCAAATTTGCTCATCCAATTGCTCAGATGGTTGAAAATCAGTTGTATTGGACAAAAAGTCAACTGTGGTCAACATACAGTCAAACTTCATAATTTTTTGTCAACATCCTCATTTTGAAGTTACATTCATCATTTGATCAAGGGTTGATCATGATTCATCAAGAAAACTCAAGATTTGCTCAAAAGTCAAACTTTCTAAATTAGGGTTTCTCAATGAAAAGTCAACCAAACTTTGACTGGGCATAACTTCTTCATACTTTCTCAGAAATTTTTCCACCATCTCTTGTTTTGAAGGAAATTCAATTCTCTACAACTTCATGTCTCACAAGAATGTTCATAAAATGCTTCATTTGGAAGGTATGGATCAAAACATTACAGGTCCTTTTTCAAAGTCAACAAAACGTCAACATTTTGTTTTGAAGATATATTGAGCATGGAAACTCCAATTGAGATGAAACCAAAGAGGTTTGTTAGAGGACTCTTAGAGCTTTCCAAAAAGTCCAAGAACACTCAAAAATATGGAACATTGAGCAGGATACACCATTCACAAGTTAGGCAATTTTGAAGAAGTGCACAAAGAGAGATACTTCTAAAAATCAAAAATTTTGCAAATGGGCTTACTTTTTCTTCATCCAAACTTGTTCCTTATGCAATTAGGAATATCCAAGCCTAATGCCACGAATTTTTACTTTATTTTTCTATTTAATTTGGATTTTATTCATTTAAATACGAATTAAATTCAAAAATAAGGTATAAAATCAAAATTAATTGCAAATTTGATTTTTCTCTCTTCCTTGAGATCCAAGCAACCCAATAAAGCCAGCAAATTTTGAAATTTGATTGGATATGGCAAGAATTGATTGAAATTGATCAAAGAAGAGAAAATTTGATTTGATACAAAATCAAATATATTTTGCATTGATTGATGATTGATTCTTCCTCAAATCAGCTCCAATTCCATCTACTATATATACACAATACATAGCACATGATTGAGAACGAAAAAATTGGCTTGAGGAACCCTAACCTAATTCAAAAAATCCGTGCTATACAAGCTACTCACACCACGCTTCTAGCTCGATTCCATTGATTCCAAGCATCAAAACACATTCCTTGATACCTCCTGAATCGATCCAGACCTTTACATTTCCCAAAAACATCAAGAATCAATCAAATACGATTTCGGTTTGTTCTTATTTTTCCAAAATCGAATTCTGTTTATCATGCATTATTAATGAGTTTTGATGTTTGTTTTGTGTTTAGAATGAAGCTTGCAAACTTTCTCGGATGGTTTAATTGTATTTCTATGGGAAACACGAATCACCATGATTAGGGTTTTCGAACCGAATTAGGTTTCTTTAAACGGAAAAATTGGACCATGAGACCACCACCATCGTGTTCGTAACGATGTTTCCAATCGATTCATACCCTTGAATGTTATTTATATTGTCGTGTTTGATTTTGAGAATTGCTATAGCGCCGCATATTTTCAAATTTTTAAAACGAAGAAGATGAAGTTTGGCGGGACGATGCGACTGAGGTGACACATGTTCACAATCCACTCGCTTTTCAATTGTACACTGTTGGTCATGGCTTGGAAAGCAAGGTCACCGGTTCGATTCTCACCAGGACCACTTGTTTTTCTTCTTTTTACAAACTAACACATTTTTCTTTTTATTTTCATATTTTCTTTAATATTTTGCATACATTTTAATTTATTTCAATAATTTTTATCATGCATTTAAAAATACCAAAAAATATTTTTCTTTTTGCATTATTTCCATAAAATGTTTATTTAATTTATACAATTAAAAAAATATTATTATGCATGCATATTTAATTTAATTGTTAATTTATCATTTAAATCACATTTAATTGATTTTTAATTATTAAATTAACTCCAAAAAATCCCAAAAAATTATTTTAGCATATTAATGTTGTTTCTAGCATAAAATATTTTTCTCATTTAAAAATTATCATTTTTGCTAACATTTTTCTCTTATTCGATTTCTTCGTATTTTCCGATTTCTCATCTTTTCACAGGTTATCTCGTTTCGGACGATTTCTTTTTATCGTTTTTTTTCTTTTTTTTCAAATTATGTAATTGCTTATGGGATGTAATAGCTTAATCAGGGCTTTTATTTTCCGCATTTTAAATTATGTATCTGCCCCAAAGCCATGTAATAGCGTAGGATTTATCTTTCCGCACTTTACATTTCCGCAATTTAATTTCTGCACCCTATAAACTGCTAATAATTAGGCGTGTATGGCAAGACAAAATTGGACATAGCTCACTCATAATCTTCAAAGATAAAATATCTGAATTGACACACTCTTTTCACACACGCACCCCTTAGGGTAATTCTCTCTCGTTGCCTTTACGAATTCAAATGGTCAAGTCCCTCGAACGTAGAGGTATCCTAGCACCGTTGCCTACAAACAAATCATCATAGTCCCTTCGATACAAAGATCATAAGACTCACGATGTCGCCTCCGAATACATGATCTTGACTCTCGATTGTCGCCTACGAAAAATGATGATAGTCCCTTCGAATGTGCTAGGATACTTCCTACAAGTTGCTTTCTATGACCATACGATGTCCCTTCGAATGTCCCGCTTACATCCAACGAATGGAGTTACCTACCAACTAATGTTATGGATAGCACTATTCTCAAGGAACGTAAATAACACGAAAAAGACCATTCTGAGTAGGTAATAAGACTTTTAGTTGCTTGCTCTATCAAGATACTTTTTACAGCACACACTTTTTCAAATTTCAAACTCTTTTCAAAACGAAACATTTCCAAACACTTTGTATACATTCCTACATGAATCATTACAAAGTCAAAGCGAAATGCCTTTTCAAAACATTTTTGTCAAACACACAGAAAGCACAATTTTTTAAAGTGATCTAAGAGCAACTAAGAGCCCGTAGATAACTACGGATGAAAAGGGGTGCTAATACCTTCCCTTTTCATAAACTTCTCCCTTACTCAGAATCTAACGAAGGTCTTTTTCTGTACTTTTTACCTTCCCTTAATTGGATAAAAGAAAAGTCGGTGGCGACTCTTGCTATCCGCACATTTGCGATACAAAAACCTACAAAGTCAGTTCACCGTGTTACACATCTACCTGTAAAACATGCAGCAATAACAATTTAAATATGTATCACACATTCACACTACATTTTCAACATTCCACAAAATCAACATAGCTCGACACATACAAAACACGGTTTACACATAGAATATTTGGGATCCTGTTATTGAAAATAATTTTATTAAAAAGTACGCTAAACCAGCTTTCCAATTATATGAACCATCCATCAATCAGACACCTGAAACAAAAGTTAAGAATTTCTGAAGTTTTGAAAATATTTTTGTCAACTACAGTGGTAATTGGTTACAATTAGACTGGTAACCGGTTACACCCCTTGTAACCAAAATCACTATGACACTATTTTGTAAGGTAATCGGTTACCCAAATTCTGTTAACCAATTACATCCCAAATAACCAAAACACGCGCCTCTGTGTCTTTGTGTGGTAATCGGTTACCTCCACACTAGTAACCGATTACACCCTGTGTAAAAGCAGTTTTCTGTTATTTCATGCTACAAAAATAACTTATTTTCATAGCACATAATTCCTATTATCAATTTTAGTGCACATTCACATACATTATCAATCGCATTCTAATACACTAAAATCACAATTTAAACACTCAATTTCATACATCAAATATATTCATTGCAAACATTAATGCTGACACACAACAGTTATACCAAGAACACCAAAAAGATGATAACCATAAGGGTTAACAAGTACCCGCCCATATATATTTCATACAATCCATAAGCAATAGAAAATCTCACTATTGCCTTAAAGTTTCCTTTAGATTATTCTACTTCTCAACATTAGTAATTCTCTTAGCTCTAGCTTCTTCCCTCTTTCTTGTTCCTCTTTTCTCCTAAATGCATTATGTTTATTCCCTTGTTTCTACGATTTTAACTTAAACAAAACCCTTCATCCTTTTCCTTATTTTACTAAACTAATCATTGGACCCTTATTCTCATATTCCTCTTATGCCCTTCTCCTTATAAAAATAATTAAAATAATAATTTAATTATTTTAACTAATATTATTATTCTAATATAATAATAAGAAGAATATGTAAATAACATTCTCCCTTCACCCCTATGTTTCTACCCTCTTGGTCATACACCCCAATACCTTATTTCCTACATTTTCTAAGGTAACTACCCTTCAACAACGTATCTCAACACATAAAAACTCACCAATGCATTTAAATTCACAACATCACATAATTAATATATAAAATTAATTCTAAAATTGGGTTATAAATACTAATAAAGTTTGTGAACCTTTATTACTTGAATGAAATCTATTTATATAATATATTTTAGTAACTGTCGATCACAGTCAATTCCCTAATGTTCGACGTGTATACTATTACATGGAGTTATATTCTCTTTTTTTCTTCCACGTGTCATACATTCTTAAACTAGTGCAAACTGCTACCAAAGCTTATAGGTGAACCTAAATCTTTTGACTGCTTCTGTCGAAGACATCTTCAATTCTTCTAACTGCCTCTAAATATGCCAAATCACTGCAAACCTTTTCTAGATTATTTACATATTTTAAAGAGAGAGTGATCATAACCTTGTGGATTTTTTCCTAAGAATCCTCGAAACCAGGCTTAATGGGCATCTAAGTAATCTAATCTTTGGAATCAAGAGTATACTAAGCCCCAAAACATATGATAGACGAGTCGAACTCACCACCTTAGTATAAATGGTCAGTATGTCAAAACTGTAAACTAGTCATCTTGCACTTATCATTTTCACCCTTTCCTTACACTTTTATGTTGAGAATTAAAGTTCAAATTCTCGGGTTAACACTACCATTACTACCAGATAACTTATTGGTACTTATGTGGTTGTCTCTAACAACTCATTCAAGTAAGGCATGTCACTTCAAACATTGGCAACAAAATATGAAATTTGTATTAACCTTAAAAAAAAACTGCCAATGTTTTGACCAATGACATTACTCACACTCCTTTTAGATCAGCCAGAGAAACTAATGACAAGAAACTAGTGGATTCATTTATAAATGTTATTTCTACGAAAGCCGGATTTGTTGCACAGATTATAGGGAATGATATACATCTCATGAATGAAATTTCCTTATCAAAAGATAATGAATGTGCATTCGTTGAGTATGTACCAAACAGTAAGGCATATAGGTGTTTTAACATTAATTCTAAAGTTATTATTGAATCTATATATATATATATATATATGTGTGTGTGTGTGTGTGTGTGTGTGTGTGTGTTCGGTATTTTTCTTCGGTCACTAGAATTACATCTATTAGGATACTAATTTTAATTACCTCTATTTATAATATAGTAGTACACCAAATTGATGTTAAAACATTTTTTTAAATGGTAACTTGGAAGAAGAAATCTATATGGAACAACTAGAAAGGTTAGTAATCCATGGGAAAGAAAACAAGGTTTGTATATTAGATAAGTCTATGTATGGTATAAAATACACTCCAAAGAAATGGTATGAATAGTATGATAACTTGATGATATCGAATGGATGCAAAGTGAATATAAGTGACAAATGTGTTTATTACAAATCGAAAATGGAATTTGCATTATCATACATATCTATGTAGACAACTTACTCATATTTGGATCAAACCTTCATGTTTTTAATGATGTAAAATCATTATTGTGAAACAACTTTGATATGAAATACCTCGGTGTAGCCAAGAAGATTCTTGGAACCAAGATCATAGATATAAGAAGGAAATATTTTTGGACCAATCTCACTATAAGGAGAAGATCTTAGAGACATGTATTTATTTTGATTGTAAATATGTTTGCTCATTATATGATCGTAGTGTTAAACTATTTAAGCATCATTTATAGTCATAGGTATTCCATTAATTGTACTAGACCCGATATTGCATATGACGTAGGATTGTTGTCCATGTTAACTAGTAGACCAAGTAATGAGCATTGGAAAACTATTGAGCGAGCCATGTGATACCTTAAAAGGACCATGAATCTTAGCCTATATTATTAAAGTT